>NQII01000157.1:850137-867112 GCA_002778355.1 Clitarchus hookeri
CGATGTAAGGACAGAGAAACTCCTGGGTGCACTGTTCGTACATGGCGAGCAAGATTAAATGTACTTCCTCCTTTATAAGAAATTAATTTAAAACAATAATTACACTTAGCTTTTCCATCACTGTTACTTACTTCTGAAAAGTAGTCCCAAATTTGGCTTGTTTTTCGTTGTTTACTAGAAGCCATTACTGCATCCACTAAAATTAAGTTTTATAAAAAATAAGGCACTTAAAAGTTAAAATATCACTTTACTGTTTTCACATAATGTATTACGCGATTGAAGTATTTACCTCAGTGCAGTGGTGTGAGCCACTCTTAGTCACGCTTTGAATCCCGACTGACTCGCGAACGAGATGACTCTTTTGAACGACTCTCCACAAAGAGCGAGAGCGAGTGAGCTAGCTCTTTGGAATGAACTGGTTCGACCCATCACTAGTTGCTTGTTCTAAACCATTTCTCTCTGGCGAGTATTCGTCCAGGGTTTTTATCACTCGTGGCAACCCTCCCTTTTCTCAGATAAGGGCCTGCCGTGAACCGCCACGCACGCTCTTTCTACGCTATCTTAACTGCGTAGCCCTCTTAACTACGCCATCAGTTNGGCCTGCCGTGAACCGCCACGCACGCTCTTTCTACGCTATCTTAACTGCGTAGCCCTCTTAACTACGCCATCAGTTAAAATTAAACTTCCAGAGCCGGCAGTGCCATCCAAACTGCGTCGTAGTTCGGAAAGGTTTCTAATTTAATGTTGATGCTACCGAAACTAAGACTTTTGAAACGGCAAACGTACTCCCTATAACGTTATACCACGATAAACAAACCACCACAACTTTAATTTTGAATCAAAATAAAAAAAATACGAAGCTTGGCAAAGTGAAAGAAAATGAACCACTTGTCCCGAAAATTAATAATACTGCGTCATTACATTGTGCTTGAGCAGGCCTTGTGGCCTTGTATTTCATGTACAGAAGTATGACACGGAGCAGGAAGCTGGCATCTTTCTATGCCTAACTTAGCTGAAAGGTTGTTTAAGGGTTAATTGAGCACTTTTGGAAGCTCTGCTTATGATCCATTTCTATGTATATTTTGTACCTTTCCACTTAATGCATAATTAACATTTCCATGGCCCTGATCACTTCATTCATGTGTCCATCAAGGGAAACTGATGTCAGGAGTATAAATATCTTACTGATATGCAAATTCTTGTATAATACTAACAGAAATGTAATGAATCATAAGTGTCCACAAATTTAAACATAATTTGAACATAGTACTTGCAGTTTAATGTAAAGACATTGAACTAATTACTTTTTGTGCATTGCTGGTAACTTTACTAGTAGTATGCCATCAACTTGCTTGTTAAAATACAGGCAGTTATGAGGAGCTTCAGCCAGGGTTAGTTGATGAACTACAAATCACAGGAACATCAGCTATACACTGTCACCGCATTGCTTTTTCTTTGGATTCAGCAGAAAGAATGATTTTTACTGAGGAATAACACACTTTCATTCTAAAATGCCTAAACCCATTTGTATTTTGGTGTACTGTTTCGTAAAGGAAGAGAAGCAATTTTTTTTTTTCAAGCCACAACATGTAGCTAGTACAAGACTTGAACAGGGCGGCTAGCACCAGGGAAAACCTGGAAANTTTTTTTTTTCAAGCCACAACATGTAGCTAGTACAAGACTTGAACAGGGCGGCTAGCACCAGGGAAAACCTGGAAAAGTCAGGGAAATTTGTGTGAACTCGGGGAACTTTATAAAAAATTATATTTTAGCACTTCTTCTACATGCCGTCTTATGAATTGTACTGCTATTTAGCTTACTCTACCTTCATAGGAAGATTTATGAGCCTGGGGACAGTTTCGTCCTCGTAATTTTAATTGAAACTATTATTACACACATTTTCTTGGCTGATTTTTATTTTACTAAAATAATCATTTAAAAACTTTTAGTGGCTGTCATTGAATTGATACATTGTATTGTGTCTTGTCTTTGTATTGAGACTTTTTTCAGGTTGTGAGAATGCTAGTATTTAACCTCTGTGTCACCTTTTTCCATTTGCCATCTTTGTACCTATGTAATTTTTCGTTTAGTTATTATAATATTTGTTTCTGCTTAGGAAAGTATCCATAAATGAAAGTTATGTTATTGTTAATTGTTACCCATCAAATTTTTTTTTATTTATTTTAAGAAAAACCTAAAAAATTTTGTAGTATTTGCTACATAAGTTTATTAGGAAAGTGTAACAGGATACCTGCTAAAGTGAGGGAAATGCCAAGGAATTTGCTATAAGAATACTGCTAGCCACCCTGTTAAAAACAATTAAAAATATTAAAAGTTGAGGCTTTGATTAATTACATTTAGAAGTGAATATACTTGCAAGTTATAAAAGTGTATATTCAGACATTTATTCAAAAAGCCAGTTACAGTAGCATCAGGTTCCGAGCCTCGCACATTTAAGCAAGAGAAAATACTACATATTTATTCTAACTAGTGTGAAAAAGTGCTGTGAGATTTATTTACTTAGTTGTGAGAGTTATATAAAAATTGTAATGATAAGTACTGAAATTTTGGTTTGCGTACATTTATACACAAACGATTAAACATAATGTACCAAAGGAATACGTACATTATTACAGGATCAATGTCTAATTACAGTGCAAGTCTTCAACTCTGGGAAAGTGTCGTACATTTTTCTGTATTATGTATATTCAGTACATGTTGTATGCAAAAGTAATAAAACATCACACAGCTTCAAAAAATTATTTTTTCATATATTATGCTTTTGGGATAATCGTAATCATTTATTTTGAATTGGAATGGAAAATTCTGTAGAAAAAACTAATTTTCAATGCAGTCATTCAGTCTGGAATTATATGCTCATCCAAATTTTATGGTGACTGTAAAATTCCAATAATCTCTTGCCTTAGAATATTTTACAAGACAGTTTGTGAACACTCATTATATTACATCACTGGCTGCAACTGAGTGTGTGTTAAAATTAAGATATGAAATATTTGTTTTATTTGTCCAGATGATTGTACTAGTTATAACTAGGTGACTTTGTTGTGTTTTATTGCAGATGCAGATGTCCAGCACACTCGCATAGTGGAGGTTCTCACAACATTATCCAGTACTCAAAATCAAACTCCATGGCAAATGCAAAGCCATCAAAAGAATATGCTTTTGAGGTGAGTGCATCTGATTTTCATAGGAACACAAACAGGAGAAAGTGTGGTTAGTGTGCTTATTATCTCACCAATTGCAGATTAGTTTCTGTTACNTTCATAGGAACACAAACAGGAGAAAGTGTGGTTAGTGTGCTTATTATCTCACCAATTGCAGATTAGTTTCTGTTACAGTTGTATCATATTCCTAGAAACTGCAACTGAATTTTGTACAAGGATTAATGTTAAATCCAATTGGTGTATATTTCNTTCATAGGAACACAAACAGGAGAAAGTGTGGTTAGTGTGTTTATTATCTCACCAATTGCAGATTAGTTTCTGTTAGAGTTGTATCATATTCCTAGAAACTGCAACTGAATTTTGTACAAGGATTAATGTTAAATCCAATTGGTGTATATTTCNAGTTGTATCATATTCCTAGAAACTGCAACTGAATTTTGTACAAGGATTAATGTTAAATCCAATTGGTGTATATTTCCAGTTGTCCCAAAATACCAACAATTTTAATATTTCTGAAATTGTTCCCTGTTATATGGCAACATTTTTGAGGCATATGTTGTTGCGGACTAAGAAATAAATAACATAGTTTTCTTCATTATGTCATGTATAATTTTTACTTTTTAAGCAAAAACCCTTTGGCTGAATTTTTTGTAAGCCTAGTATTGTTATGTTGTGTTGGAAATATGCTTTACTATAATAATGCAATCTAAATTGTCATACTATAACAGGAAAAAATCTTTATATAGGTACCAGTACGTTGCACGATGTTTGTAGTACAACAATTTTATAGCAGACCTTACTGTGTTCCATAATTGGCTACATTTTGAGACATCATGTTTCTCTTAAAAACTTATACATAAGGTCAATCAAATTGCATGGTTATCTAATCTCTAATAAGACAATTAAACCTGACCATGATTGTCTTAATCTGTAAATAGTCGTCGCCTCCAAAGGATCCATCATCATTAACTTTAGGAATGTTTTCTTGTTGTTCATCATTCATCCCACAGTTTTCTGCTAAAGTTTTGCCTCTTGCTTGCTCCTCATTTCCATTATCGCAGGAAGCAATTCTTGCTTTTGAAGAATTGGAAGCAAACATCTAAAAAATNCTCATTTCCATTATCGCAGGAAGCAATTCTTGCTTTTGAAGAATTGGAAGCAAACATCTAAAAAATCTGTTGTGACATGTATTGACCCAGAAGCTCCATTCATCGTAGAAACTGATGCCTCGGAGGTGCTATTGCAGCAAAACTTTATCCCAATTAGGACGCCCTATTGTGCTCTTTTCGCGCGTACTTTCGGACTGTGAACAAAAACATTCATCTATTGAGAAGGAGGCTCAAGCAATTGTAGAAACTCTCAAAAAATGGTGATGCTACCTCATCGGTCAGCATTTTAAGGTGATAACAGACCAAAGATTGGTATCATTCATGTTCTATAATAAAATTCACGGAAAAGTGAAGAATGAAAAGATAATGTGATGGCGAATGGAATTGTCTTGTTTCCCCTATGACATTGTCTATAGGCCTGGTAAAGACAATGTTAATGCTGATGCCCTTTCAAGGATTTGTTCGGTTATCCACAACTCAGTAGAAAAGTTTAACGAGATACGTACATTTCTATGTCATCCTAAAGTAACTTGACTCTCTATCATTGGGTTCGTTGCAAGAATTTGCCTTATTCCTTAGAAGAAATACCACCACGTGACTAATTCTTGCAGAGTATGTACCACTTAAACCAAAATTTCATTGCCATGAAGATAATCTCATCAAAGCAACTTCACCTTGGGAAAGGCTTAACATAGATTTTAAGAGACCCCTACCTTTTGTCACTCGAAATCAATATTTGTTAGTAATAGTGGATGAGTACTCATGATTTCCTTTTGCTTTTCCTTTTCCAGATATATCCACTTTTACTGTAATATCAAAACTGAAACTCGTTTTTTCACTTTTCGGAACTCCTGCTTATATTCATTTTGATAGGAGAAACTCGTTTACGCCACTAGTATTAAGAAATTTCCTAAATTCGCTTGGCATAGCTTCAAGCTGGACCACTGCATATAACCCCGCTGGGAATGGTCAGGTTGAAAGATACAACTGCATTATATGGAAGACCATCAAACTTGCTTTAAAGTCCCTCAATGTTGGGATCGCTCATTGGGAATCAGTCCATTCAGATGCTCGTCACTCTATTCAATCTTTACTATGCATTGCAACCAATTCTACTCCTCATGAATGCATGTTCTCACACCTTCGCAGGTCTGGAAATGGATTGTCTGCTCCAACTTGGCTTCTCCCTGGACCTGCTTTACTGAAAAGGCATAATCGTGATTCTAAAAATGAACCTCTTGTCGAGCAAGTTACACTTCTTCGAGGAAATGCAGAATATGCCTACATCCAACTTCCTGACGGGAGGGAGACAACAGTGTTGACACGTCATTTAGCCCCAGTTGGACATTATAGAGAAAGCACTTGTGAGAGGGATCTAGAAGAACATGGTTTTGAATGTAGGATACCTGAAAACCAGGAGAACCCACAGGGGGAGGTGGTCGTAAATGAAGGTGACCGGGTGTGTCTTATGGACAAAAATGATTATGTAATCTCTGAAGAAATGAGACCAAGAAACAGTTTGACTACTTCTCCCAGGAGAAAGCTCGAGAACACAGAAACTTCCTAGCTATTTAAACGACTACATCCTTAAGTAAGAAATTGGAGGGAAGAATGCTATAGTATTTCTCTATTGACATTTGCACTTCTTAGTATGTTTCTAATGTTGTTTTATTGATTTCATTCGGTAATATTTTAATCAATTAAAACCTTTCTTAAGGTCTAGTGTTACGAGTTTTATTACACAGTTAAACTTGTGATGAGTTATTTTAAAATTCAAACCTTTTTGTTGTTTTTCACCAAATTTTAGTAATGAACACAAATTTATTACGAAGGTTGTATACAGAAGTACAAAATGGCATCATATTGTAACGACGCAATTTATTAATTATTGGGATACGCGGTTCATGTTCTTTCGTTTTGCGAAGCTTTGTAATATTTTATCGGGATTCAAAATTAAAGCCGTAGTGGTTTGTTTATCATGGTAGTTCATTTATTGGACATCCGTTTGCCATTTCGAAAGTCGTAGTTTTATTTACGCGTCAGCATAAGAGATAGAAGCTTTTCCAAACTGCTTCAACAGTTTGTGTTCTAGAAGGTTTGGATTATATTTTATCTACGATGCAGTTTGGATGGCTACGCAGAAGCTTTCCGAACTGTAGGTCGACAGTTTTTATTCTAGAAGATTTGATTATTTTTTACCGATGATGATGAAGTTCGGATGGGCAGGCAGCCATGGCCTTATCTTAGGAGAGGGGAGTGGACAGGCACGCTGCGACAAATACCGAGTGTGCCTATCACCAGGCAGCAGTCGACACTCAGTCGACAACCAGTGACTCGCCGAGACTGTGTCGGGCGTGGCGCTTAACCTCCACACCAGCAAACAGGAACTTGCTCGTTTATTTCTCCGCCGGTGTGGGAGGTCGCTGCCTCTGTATTTTCTTGCGAGGCAAGTTTCGAGAAGTAAATTAATAATTAAATGACTGTGGCGCTGCTCTCTGTTGGTTTGCCTGTAAACCAGTTCGTACTCTGCATACCTGACAATTGCATGTGAACTGCTTCTTGGATTGATGAATAAAAGTACAGAGTAATAAACAAACATTGGACTTTATTTATATTTATTGGCGTCTTTAGAGTTTCATGTTACTACCATTTGAGCTAACCAAGTGGTAATTTCCAGCCGTCAATACCAGACGCTGCATCATTACAATATTCATACGTTATATTTTAAATAAGACTGTGTTTAGCATTTTCCAGTTATTAGAATATGTATTTCTGTGTACGTACTAGCATGGATTAGCTTCTGTACCTGTAAAGATAGTTAAAGATCAAAGCAGCCGTTCAGAATTAATTATTAATGCAATTATATTTTTGAACTAGGGCATAAAATAAAATTTTTCGAGAAGAATTGATTGTTTATTAAAATGTACATAATTACAATTGGCTTTGTATCCTATAAAGTTGATGAATGTCTCATGTCTTGTGTAATAAACTTGGTTCCATTGGGGCCACAGTAGTTGTGTAGTGATCAGACTAACTTTTGTCTCACCAAGGCAAACCGGGTTCGATTCCTGGCAAGGTCGCTCTCGGATTTTCGCACGTGGATATCGTGCTGGACTATACTGCTGGTTGGTGGGTTTTCTCTGGGATCTATGGTTTCCTTTGTCCTTGCATTCTGGCACTGCTCCATACTCTACTTGCTTCACCCTCATTGTCTCTCAAGGTCTCGATGTTAAGAGCTGCCCAGATCTGTCCACTCCACTCAGTGTCTTGTCATTTCTTATGTGTGCTGCCTTAGTAATCAAACTATTTAGTAAAACTCAACTTTTTCATCTTGATTTCAATAGCATGCTGCATGTTCTTGATGTCTCAGTTGAACTAGTTAATTAAAATATATTATATTCTTACCATTCTGTATTACTATTTCCATTTGGCAAGAGCATGTACAATGTATCAGCAGTTGTTGCTAGCTGGCCGGCATATAAAATGGCGTGTGGTGGGTCGTGGCTTTCCACACACTGTATTACTGCATTCCCCAGACTGATGACCACAACCTGCTTGCCCCCTCCCTGTGTCAAGCAGTACCCCAGCCAGTCTGATGATGCTTCTTAGTTGAGGGTCTATTTTTCTCGCCACTGAGCTCATTATGAATCAAAGAGGAAGATTATCACACCCCCACTGTAGTTTTTACATTTTATTTTTATATAAATTTAGGTTGATTGAAATAAAAAAAACTTTTAAGTAATGATAATACTACAACAATTAGAAAATTCATTCAGTAATTTAATGCTTATATACATGTAATGTTACAGTAGCACATATAAGAGAATTATGGTGCAGGTTTTATGGGCACAGGTATAGTAAAAACTCTACATTGTATATGAAAATTTCCAGTTAATCTTGGCACTTTTTGTGTGAGATTATGTTTGTATTTCGGCAGTCACCATTCTGTTTTATTGTTAACAGATGGCTTGTTCGACAATTCGCTATGGACCTGGTGTTACTCAGGAGGTTGGCATGGATTTAGCAAACATGAAGGCAAAGAAAGTGTGCGTCATGACGGATTCTAATCTGCTGAACTTGCCTCCAGTGAAAGTGACATTGGACTCCCTCACTAAAAATGGCATTGTTTTTGATGTGTTTGACAAAGTCAGAGTAGAGCCCAGCGATGCCAGGTAAGATAACTACTGGTAAGTTACTTACATCTGCTGCTTCAGAATCAGAACATTAAAGTCCATTTACGGTTACTTACAACTTTTCTGAAGCTCTACTTAAGTTGTACTTCCAGAATATTCCTCCGCCTCATGCAAACAAAGTTCACCCAAGTCTTGAAAATTACACCAAAGGGACAATGCACTATATTTGTGTCCACCTAGTGTAATTATATTTTGTGTAAGAACTATTTCTTACTGGGCATTACCAACACACCTATTTTATCACTGTTTTTATTCATGTTAGTTATAAATCAAATAGTATAATTTATCGATAGAATATAAGTAGAATTTTAATTTAAACAAAAATAAGGTACTTCTATGTTAGCAGAAGTATAAAATGCATGTGATACATGTCATATTTAGGAAGCAACCAAACTGTGATTTCTCAAAGGTTTAATTCAAAAAGTGTGGAAAAAAAAAAACACGAATGGACTATATCACTTGGAGCCACGTTTTAAATATGTACTTTAGTCAGGAACACAATCTGTTCTTAAACCTCCATTTCTTATTTTCTGTAATGTGTTGCATCTCTGTTTTGGTTAGCGGTCAAGGAATGTGTAGTTTGAGATATCTGTCCCAGGCATATTTGGGTGCCTGTGTTGGTCAGTTATGGGTACATCTAGTTTGTACCTGCTTTATGTTTAAGGATGCTTTGGAATACTGGTGGAGCTAGTCTTGTGGGTATACTGTCAATCTCCATAATTCAGTCCGTTGCCCAACCACCAAATTGTTTGGGAGGAGGGGGTGATGTGATAGTCAGACTACTTTTGCCTACACCAAGGTGAATCAGGCCTGATTCTTGACGGGGTCAACTGGAATTTCACATGTGGGTAACATGGCAGACACTGGCAGTCGGCCAGCTGGTTTTATCAGGGGGCACTCGTGTCTCCCCTGCCCTTGCGTTCCATAGCTGCTCCGTCTTCACCTCGTTTCACCCTCACCAACTTTTAAGCCCTTTCTGTTGGCCGTTAACCTCTCAAACTAGAGTACGGGCAGGTTGGTTTGTGTGTGCAGTCTGGTGCTGCTGATGCTCGGCCTTACACATTGACGGGGCAGTGGTCGGCTTGGCCATGTAAAAATTAGTTATTTTATATTATTACCACATACTGTTCAACTTTTAGAAATCATCAGTAATCACTCTTTTCTCTTTAAAAAAAAATTTAGCTTATAATTTTTCCAAAAATCCATGTCAAAATCAAAATTTTACTGTTTTAGAAATGTACAAATAATGAAAACTAACCTACATACAAAAATAAGATAATTCACACTTAAAGAAGATGCCAAGAGCTACTTCAAGACGTCTACAAAATCAAACAAGGAAAAGTAATTTCAAAATATTACTGAAAATAAGCTAATTCATCCACCAAAGCAAGAACTAAAAAGGGGGGAAATAACACCTTTATTTCTTCCATTTTATATCACGTTCTGTAGGCAATCAACGGATCAGAGTTTAATTGAATGGTTAAAGGGGAGATATTGTTTGAAATACTCAGATCTATTTTAGAAAGAAGGAAGATCCCTTTATATTGAAGATGAAATTTACGCAATTTATAAGGTATAGGATGAAATAATGGAAACAATATGTAAAAAATCCTGGTATAATCTTTAGTCAGCAATGGCTATTGTAAAAACATAAAAATTAATATCAGTGTGTATATGAAGACACATCAGCAATTGTCAAAGATATGCAAATCTTACGGGTGATATTAATACCATAATATGAATAGTGGCATACTGGGGGCAGTGTTGACTGTGTAACAAATACAGAGCTAGATGACGGGCAGGTCATTGTGGCTGTTATCTAGAATGAAGACGATAGTGAAGACTATGAACCTGCTGTCCAAACATTCCATGAAGATCCTCAGCAGGCTTTTTGAAAAGCCTCTTCACATTGAACAGACTCTTCTTCGACACCTATCAATATTTTGTGCATAAAAATGGAGGGAAATAATAACCAAGTTTTGAATGTTATCTGTCAGGTAAATGAACGTTACCTGTATTTTTCCTAATTAATGTACCGTACGTGCCTGAACATAGGACGACCTCAAAAAGTAATTTCTCCACAGATTATTTGGTCATGTAATTCAGCGTGATTATTTAATCTTGATCCAAATTATTTGCAGTTACTTATACATAGCATATACTACATCTCAAATACATTGAAATGTAAGGAAATTACAGTTTATCTATATACTTTTCTGAATATAAAAATCAGTGTGTTAATGTTTTAAGGTTTTGTTACTGTGCATTGTACTGTAATGAAACATAATGTCTAATCAAAAACATTGACCATTATTTGCTGCTAGTCAAGCAAAACATTGATGTCAGAATTTTTGTTTTACAAAAATTAGATGNAAAAACATTGACCATTATTTGCTGCTAGTCAAGCAAAACATTGATGTCAGAATTTTTGTTTTACAAAAATTAGATAATCCCCAATTTTTTAAAAGTAAAACTTGGAAAAAAAATTATTATTCTTAAATTCAGGTATATGTAGTAAGTCTTAAAGCTATGCCTACATAACATAGTTTTAATGTGTTTTAGGCCTAGTTTTAAAGTGTTTGTGTACAGCTTTATTTTATTACAAATTATTTTATTATTTGTTTAGTTTTTACTAAATATCTAATGCATTTCTTTATATGTTGTAAAATAGACTCTTCTTCTCCGATTCAAATTTTCTTTTCTTTGATGATTCAAATTTTTTGATGTTCCGACCATGACATCAATCCAGTAGTTAATGGATAAATAGGAATTTGCTGTATAAGAAAATTTTCGTGGTACAGAATTTTATTAATATAGTTATCTTGCTGTTGCCCAATGTCTTTGTAATAAGATTTGGGATATAGTTATGATGAATCGTTTTATTTCCAAACATTTTGTTGCCATGGACTGGATCACTTTATTCATGCGTCATTCAAGTGAAACTGCAAAATTATTGGAAAAGCAAAGTGGAACCCTGTTATAACATCCCCTCCTATAACATTTTCCTGCTTAATAAGTTGCCTTCTCTTGGTCAACAAATATGTTTTTCAATACAAAATTACTCTCTTATAAAGTTTTCCCTTATATATGGATGACATTTCTTGGGGTCCTTGAGAAATGTTATAACAGGGTTCTACTGTATTTCACAAATATACAAATTCTTACACATGCACATTAAAAAACACAGAACGCAAAATAAATCATTTCAGTATTTATAAATATTTGTATTAATGTTAAAACGTAGAATTACTTCCCCTCCATCATTACCAACTTTATAGCGCACTTTCTAGTCAGTGTGGCTATTAAAATATATAAAGGTCGGGGCAGTGACATTTTTCAGATGTTGATTTCTAAAGAGCTCAAATAACCATAAACAGCCTTTATTTATTTGTACTGTATGTAACTGAAAACATAATTTAAATAAATAATTGATTTCAACAAATTAATTGAACACTAATTTTTCTGTGTTACAGCTTGCAGTTAGCTACAAAATTTGTGAAGGAGCACAAGTTTGATGCATTTTTAGCAGTGGGTGGAGGTTCAGTGATGGACACTTGCAAGGCAGCAAATTTATATTACTCTGATCCAGAGGCAGAGTTTCTTGATTATGTTAATCCACCTATAGGAAAAGGCAAACCAGTTACTTGTGACCTGAAACCACTGATTGCAAGTAGGTAATACATTTTGTTAATGTGTATGTAAAAATTACTTCAATGATAATTTCAGTTTTTATAGCTCTTGATATTAGTGAAATACAGGGTTGCCACAGACCTGGAAAGNTGATGCATTTTTAGCAGTGGGTGGAGGTTCAGTGATGGACACTTGCAAGGCAGCAAATTTATATTACTCTGATCCTGAGGCAGAGTTTCTTGATTATGTTAATCCACCTATAGGAAAAGGCAAACCAGTTACTTGTGACCTGAAACCACTGATTGCAAGTAGGTAATACATTTTGTTAATGTGTATGTAATAATTACTTCAATGATAATTTCAGTTTTTATAGCTCTTGATATTAGTGAAATACAGGGTTGCCACAGACCTGGAAAGNAATTACTTCAATGATAATTTCAGTTTTTATAGCTCTTGATATTAGTGAAATACAGGGTTGCCACAGACCTGGAAAGTCAGGAAAATGAAAATTGGTCATGTTGACACGTGACACCTATCGACTGCAAGAGCGACATACACTTACAAGGGTTCACTTGGGTTGGTCAGTAACACATGCTTGGCAAAGTCACCGTGGGGGAGTTTGAATAATAATACATTTGGCTTTGATCTGACTCCGATACAAGGTTGGGCAGGTATGCCATCTGCAAGGTATGTAGTCGGGTATGACGCTGACCACCATACGTATGGACAACTTAGGCACTGGTGCTGGTTTACATGTGGTGGGTCTCATCCGGGGTAGAACTGCGTCTGGACGTGGGCGGCTGGTGGCTGCTTATCCCGGGGCAGTTGGAGTGCTAGTTGTCCCGGAGTTGTGGTCCAGGAACACTAGTCTGGACATCTTGGAGGTTGAGATGTAAGCTGCAGCTGCGTGAGGCCTTGGCTGGCAATGCCCAATGCAACCGGTAGGCCCATAGATGGACTACGATGGAGCGTGGTTCTCCGGCAGTCTTGCGTGGAAGCTCGAACAAGCCTCTAGGGATGACTGGGAGGTGAAACCTCTCCAGTCGGTGAGCAGCCTAAGCCCGTTCCTGAGGGGATGGGCTGCTGAAGGCAGAAGTCAAGGGGTTTCAGGGCAATTGGGTAGGTTTGGAGGCAGTAGCTGCCTTCTTAAGTCTCCACCTTACACCGCTTCTATGGGTGAAGGGCATCGTTGGGGTACTACGAGCCCGCCGCTTGTAGTAGGAGTAGGCGATGAGTTCCCTTGCTAAAATGTAACCAGAAGAGGCTAGGCCACTCAAAATCAGTCTTGGCACTACAATCGGCAAAGTTCAACACAATGGATGGAGTGGATTAGCTGATCTGGATGTCTAGCCACTTCATCCCATGGGTGTGGCTCTATCTTACGATGTTCCAAGTACCGAAGTACTTTGTTCAAGGTATGGGTAGCCGTCAAATAGGTTGTGTTTGACGACGAACTTGCGCACGGTTAAGTGTAGCCCGCAGTCCTACGCTAGTTCCAGCAATCAAGTCAAACCGCTGTCTCCTGTTTCTCCTTGGTGGGTTGACATCTACAGGGTTTGAGGTTAAGAACAATCACCCTTGAATAAGTTCACTGGGTTATACTAAGTAAATGTGTATATTCCTCAACGGAATATGCATGGTGACCCATACTATCTCAGAGCTATCCAATTTATACTGTAACAGGCAGAAGTAAACTACGTTAACCAGGTGAAGGGGACATGGGCAAAACTAATAGGAGACAGGAACAGACGAGCTAAGTAGCTATCAGAACAACTGGACCCTAACTGTCTACACATTTTGTACTGAAAGGCCTCTGGAGTCACTACCAGAGTAATGAGTGAGTTTAAGGGGGAGAAGACTTTTTCCGGGGTTCGCTGGTCTCAAAGGCTTCTGGAAGATTATGGTGATCCTTTGTGAGTAAGGCGGTAGGCGGAGAACTTCGGCACTAGAAGTGATGGAGCGAGTTGCTGAGAATCAACTGGCATTCTTGGGGTGCGCCCGGAAGTGAATAGGCAGTCGCAGCATCACCCTTTCGCTCCCTTTAGCCGTCGGGTATCTTTGTGGGTGAGCTCCTCCCTTTGCAGCGCTGATCTCATTCTCTTGGGGAAGGCTGGAAGCGGGGTAATTTTCCTTTTATGCAAGCTGCGTCTGCCCCTGGCATAGGGGCAGCGCTTGGCTTACATTGTCATCTTCTGTTGGATGTGGAGGACAATTAAAAACTATTTGGTGTCTGGCATAGTGTAGTAAACTGGTTGACTGCCGTTTTCTTGGGTTGTCCCTGGCTAGGGGGTGCATCTATTGGCTCTGAAGGCAAGCAGTGTCGGGTTCAAACCCCTCCTTGGTGATGTGACGTATGCAGATGAGGCGGAGTAAAAAAAAATCTATGGTCAGTACGCGTCACGCTTCAATGTAAAGCTTGTCCCTGGCTAGGGGGTGCGTCGATTGGCTCTGGAGGCAAGCAGTCTCGGGTTCAAACCCCTCCTTGGTGATATGACATGGTATGCAGATGAGGTGGAGTAAAAAAAACTATGTTCAGTACGCGTCACGCTTTAATGTAAAGCCAGGAAAATACAATTAGGGTGACGGAAAGTCAAGGAGTTTGAGTGTAATCCATGCAGATTAGTGTCTCATATCACAAAAAATGAAACTGGAAATACAATTTACTATGTGATGAATTGAACGTAGTACATTAGTGTGCTATGATAAAATAGATATTGGGCTTTTCTTGTAAATAGTAATGTGAATACTGTACAACAATTTTTAGATACAGACATGCTTTTAGTCAGAATATGCACTGTAAATTTTGTTACACTCCGTTGTTCATAAGTACTGTGGTACTGTGCTGCTTGTTTCTTTCAGGGTAGCCAGTGCAAAAGTTTTATAGTTGCACTAGATGTCAATTTCAGATTATGAAATGCACATTTATTGGGCATACATTATGCCCCTGTAAACAGTGCATTGCTTTATTTTTGCCTAATTTATACCTTCAAATGAAAATAAAATGAACATGTGTTGCATATTTAATCATAATAGAAAACTATTCTTGAATGAAAGTGCTTGGTGTTGTGCAAACATCATGTTTTAAATTGCTGCTTTGTAATGTTGTTTTTGTGCTTAATATTATAATTTTTTCCCTAGTTCTTGCAAGGGATAAAAAATGTTTGTTTATATTTGGTGTTTTGCATTGTCTACTTTAAGTATTCCACTTTAATTTTTGTTTGTTAACAATTACATATTTCCATTTTGTGTATTATGGCATGCCTAATTGGTTTTTAGTGATTTACTGACTACCTAGTATGTTTGCTCTTAATAGTACATGTATTAATTAAAAAACCCATGTCTACTATGTTAATTTATATTGTATCATATGTACAGCATACAAATGCCAAGGAGTATGGTTTTCCTACAAAATGTGTATTGGCTGCAATTATCTATTTGCATTTCTACAGTGAGAAGGAGATCATTTTCATTACAGGTGATCATTATCTTAAAATTAATGNGTGTGCTCTTAATAGTACATGTATTAATTAAAAAACCCATGTCTACTATGTTAATTTATATTGTATCATATGTACTGCATACAAATGCCAAGGAGTATGGTTTTCCTACAAAATGTGTATTGGCCGCAATTATCTATTTGCATTTCTACAGTGAGAAGGAGATCATTTTCATTACAGGTGATCATTATCTTAAAATTAATGNGCAATTATCTATTTGCATTTCTACAGTGAGAAGGAGATCATTTTCATTACAGGTGATCATTATCTTAAAATTAATGTAAATATTTATTGATTTGTTAATTTTGTGTTACCAGCTGCTTGTGGGAAAGTCAGGGATATTTTATACACTGTCTGATAAAAAGTATCCAGAATCCTGTAACATTTCAAAATTAATCACAGTTGTAACCTTTCAATGAAATTATTACACTGAAATTCTCAGCTTCTTAATGTTTTTATTATCTTGTTTGTCTTCTCAAACCAATTCAACAAATTATTCTTTCCTTTTCTCAAAAAAATTAAATCAGCTAAATTATTAATGATTAAAATTCAATCATCTTGAAGCAATTCTTAAATATGTGTGTGTGTGTGTGTGTGTGTGTGTGTGTGTGTGTGTGTGTATATATATATATGAAATTACTTATTATCTCATTTTTAACATATTTTCACACACGTGTCTGTCGAACGGTGGTGGTAAGATTTCTATTAACGAAAACATTTGACTTGAAACTTCAGCCTTACTTATGTGGTCATCTGTCCTCCAATTGGCTGTCGTTTGACCATGTCACATCTCTCCGCCAGCCAGCAATGGCAAGCCGAGGGACAACTGGTATATTTTCTTTCCTGCATTTGTTTAATAGATCTTCAATACTTAATACCATCTAGGGAAGAAATGAAAAATAAACAAATTTTGAATACTGAATATAGTGTAGAAACAAATGAAATATACTTACATATGATCTCTATGTTAACAAACTATTAAAATAACCAAAGATTATACTGTATTTTGTTTAACTCTTGTAATAAATCTGATTTTGGAAATTATATTAAATGCAACATAAGCAAGTACTCTGTAACCATATATAATTATAATATCTGTAAATATAGCCCCTGAAAATCTGCAACATTATACAGTAATACCCCGCTTTACGCGAGGGATACGTTCCGGAAAAAATCGCGTTAACTGAAATTCGCGTATATCGAGGTTTATGATTAAACATAGTCAAAATTTAATACAAAAAATACGAATCATTTTATTCAATCACTTTAATTCTAAGAACACTTTATGCAATACATACATACTATTAATTATTTTTTTACGGAAAAATACATCTATTGTCTTTTGGGTAGCGTTTTTTTTA
>NQII01000157.1:867640-975541 GCA_002778355.1 Clitarchus hookeri
AACTCTTGAAACTTGTCTGGAAACTCAGCTGCAGCTTGAATGTCCGCGCTGGCCGCCTCGCCTGTTATGTGGATATTGTGAAGATTAGAACGCTGCTTGAACCGATGGAACCAGCCTCTGCTGGCAGCAAAAGTCGGAGTGGAACTCCCTTCTCCTTCTTCTGTTTTCAGCATCTCATATAAAGATTTTGCTTTTGTGGATATGAGGTCCTGACTTAGTGGTGTGTTCTTCTTATTCAAATCTTCGATCCAGACTGACAGTAACTTCTCCATTCTTTCTAAGATAGAGGATCTCGAACGAGAAAGTTTTGTTGCACTTACAGGTGTTGAACTTTCGCTGGAGACTTTAATTTTTGCCCGATTTTTAAAAATCGTTCTCACAGTCGATTCTGATAGTCCAAAATCTCTCCCAACAATTGTTGCTTTGCCTCCATTTTCCATTCTTCTTAACACTTTCATCTTCAATTCCAAAGTTACGCTTTTACGCTCTTTTTTCTTTACAGGCGGCATTTTTGACGTAGCGTTAAATTATGACATATCTCCAATAAATGTTAAAACACGACTGCCAGCCGAACTAAACATGACGGAACAAACGAAACGAACGAGGGAATCCCCATAGAACAAAGTCGAAGGACGGGGAATTCCCAATTCTTCAAACAGAATGTTCAGAGGAAGCGGGGATTCCCGCGACCATAGAGAAGTTGATGACTACATTATGTTTATACGCACTCTTTCGCGTAATGAGAGGCATTTGAGCGCGAAATTTGAAATTCGCGTTATAGTGAAACCGCGCATAACGGGGTCGCGTAAAGCGGGGTATTACTGTATAACCCCCCCTCGATTTGGAACAAATTTTATGAATTTGTTGCAAATCAAAACAAACCTAAGAGTTAATTCAATAGAATTGCTGCAACATGTTTTTTACAATTAAATTCAAAATTCATAATCATTATATCTATGTGACGATATTATGATAACATGACTGATTGCATGATGCAAAATTAATTACTAAAACGTAATGAAAATACGCGAAAACTGGAAATATTCGCGTTGGAGGACCACAATATTGTAACAAACGAAAAACTGTGGACTCTAAAAGAAAAAATATGTAATGATGCAAAACGAAAACACCAATTAGTAGCGAGGCTGCCCGATAGCCCTACTCACCGCTANAGCCCTACTCACCGCCATAACCACCATGATGGTTCATGAACAACTGACTGGCTTCTTGTTGCCAGCCTAGGGTTGCCAACTCTTGGCATGCTGCGCTGAACGAATTGCTGTCAACTGCAATTCCAGTGACGGCAAAGGGGGGAAGTTCAAATTAAGAATGCATCCAGCACACATGATAGCAAGTTACTAATATGCCAAAATGTTTAATACACNGGGGGGAAGTTCAAATTAAGAATGCATCCAGCACACATGATAGCAAGTTACTAATATGCCAAAATGTTTAATACACACAAAAATATGGTAATTACATATTTACAAGTTCAAACAGTTAGGTAGAAAGTAAGGATTGTTAAGTTACATTACTAACAGTTTTGCTTATTGCACTGCCATTTGTAGTATTCACCTCCCACCTAGACGAATCAGGTTTGATTCCCGGCAGTGTCAATCCAGACTTTTGCATGTGGGGATCGTGCCAGACGATGCTGNCCTAGACGAATCAGGTTTGATTCCCGGCAGTGTCAATCCAGACTTTTGCATGTGGGGATCGTGCCAGACGATGCTGCTGGTCCCTGTTTTTCCACCCTTGCATCCCAGCGCTACTCCATATCCACCTCACTTCACCATCATCTGCTGTCAAGACATTGATGTTAAGAGCTGCCCAAATCACTCCACTCCGCTCTGCTCCCATGTCCTTTGTGAATAAATATATTCAAGCAAATAACTGCGCTTATTTAAACTTTCTGCAGTCCTTTACAATGCATTGTTGGTTCAATTTTTAGCATCAGGAGTAAAGGTTTAATTTCTTCGTACTCTAAACCAAATGTTTTTGTTGCAGTTCCAACGACATCNTTTTTAGCATCAGGAGTAAAGGTTTAATTTCTTCGTACTCTAAACCAAATGTTTTTGTTGCAGTTCCAACGACATCTGGCACTGGTAGTGAAACAACTGGTGTCAGCATTTTCGACTACAAGCCTCTAAAAGCAAAAACTGGCATAGCGAACAGAAGTATCCGTCCAACTCTTGGTATTGTGGATCCTCTACACACACTCTTGCTACCTGAGAAGGTTACTACATACAGCGGGTGAGTATATCTAGTTTGAGTATTGGTAAATACATGCATTTGATCAGCTTGGAGTTTCAAAAGAATTGTTTTTCTCAGAATGTAAATTTGGGTTAGAAAAAGGTTTTTGCTCTAAAGAAGCCCAAGAAGGCTGGTTGAAAAAAATCAGTGAGAAATAAATTTACAAAGATAAATGTAGATTTTATACAAAGAACATTAACACTAAGAGCAGTGTATATTTTTTTTGATATTGTTTCATATTAACTGTATTCAAAATGGAAGTGCTTTATTTTCGGTGTCTTAACTGTCGGAGTAGAAGAATAATTGTGTAGAGCCCCCTTGGAATGCCACTTATTCCCTACTTGTTATCACTAATGGACATTGATGTTCTGATGAATATTCAATGTTTTCAAAGAGGCACCCTCCGAAGGCAATCTGCTTACTGCTAAACAATTTTGAGTAGTATTTCTCTAATGAAATTTTTTTTTGTGCTGTAGTATAATTTCAATTAAATACTATTACTGAGATTTTAACTATCATGTACACAGAGTGTTAATTTGCCATACACCTGCCTTACTATACTTACGGAGAATACCTAGTAAACAATATTAAACACAAGGTCACATCTGGCCATAAGAATGCATTGTGATTGTATTGGAAAATTGCATAAACAAGCTTCCAGTGTTTTCTGTTTCCTTGGAATTTTAAGCGGTGACTATAGGATTTTAACACAGCAATATGTTCAGAAAAGATAGCATTGTCACTATAGTTTAAAACCCAGTTTTATAGAAGAATAAATATAAACAAGGGGTTACTGGCAACGATTTTTGTTGACTTTGCCATTTTTCAACAACCACATTTATGTTTCATTAACCAAATTTGTGGATGGGCAACAAAATATTGACTTTTTTATTTCTGCCTAGAAAGAATATTTAAATTAAAATATTCAGTTGTTCTTAAAAAAATTTATTACTTATAATGAGACCCATGCAACAACTAGGAAGACCCCGTAATATAAAATTAAAAAGTTACTGCACATTTTCTTTTTTTGTCAGCTGTTTGTAGGTCTATGTGCATATTAAACATGTATGAATACTTGAGAGTAGGTTACATAATTGGTAATACATAATGGCCAGTGTTTTCAATAGCTTGATGTTTTCATATTCCATCTGTAGTATGGTCAATATTTTTACTGTTGATATAAATTTTCGGAATGAATAGTATGATACCTTTACCTTGAAATTGATAGTGCAATCAGTATTTTTGTTGTCAATAATACGACAGTGTTTCCAGTGTCTGTGGCATAACCAGCGTTTTATGATGAGGATGTATTTATAATATTCTTAGGAATGGTAATACATTTCTACAATTGGAGTAGATAATTTTACTATATTCATGAATTGGTGCTGTGATGAATGATTTTGCAGTCAGTAATATGGTAGATGTTTCTTGTGTACGTAGCAAAGCTAATGTTTTAAGACCAATAGTTATAGCTAGTGTATTTATGGTTTACAGTAGGACTACAGTTTTTCAAGTCGGGTGTAAGGCCCTTATTTACTGGATGATATAAATAAATGTGTTTGAATTTAAAATTATTCTGCACAGTAAAATTGGTACCTTGTAAATTGCTGTTCACAAACCCTGTTTTATTTCATTATTATTTTAAGCATGCGTTTTTGTTTATGGCTGTTGATTATTGATATTGTACTTAGAGGTTGACAGTATTGTTTATAGTTTTAGAAAATGTTTAGTTTTAAGTCACTTTCATTCCAGGTAAGAGAAATTTAAAATTGTAATAATTAGTTGTAAGCATTGCTGCATTTATTAATTGTAGTCTAATATACATACATTATTAATATGCTGAAGAGCAAAGCAATTGTATATTTTAATAGTCAACATATTTGCCTAGTGGGTTCCTTCCTATACGGACACTGCCAGAAGTAATACTTTCCGTTAATGTTGCACCTTACCAGATATCTTTGGTTTACTTTTCTTTGTAGCTTTATGTTTGCTTATGCTATCGCATAATTTTTTTTTCCCCAGGTTTGATGTGCTGTGTCATGCTTTGGAGTCATTCACGGCCATGCCCTACACAGAACGAACACCATGTCCGACTAATCCTATACTGCGACCAGCTTATCAGGGTCAAAACCCAATATCTGATGTTTGGGCTCGCTACGCATTGCAAGTTATGAAGAAATACTTCAAAAAGTAATGATTCCATTATTTTATGATGGCTGGAATCTGTCACATTGGTGCCAATGTAATAGAAAAATAAGTATCAAGTTTGAGCATACAAGGAAGTGTAAAAAAATGACATGATCAAACATGAGAGGATTACAAAAAAAAAGTAACATCATATTTAAGTTAGTGTACTGTAGTTACAAATAATGACTTTTACAAACTATATTTATTTTTCAAGAATGCTGCTTGTTTCCTAAAATACCTAATGTAATATTGATAAAAATTAATAAGTCTTATATATGTTTAATGTGTTTGAAATACCATTAATTTCTGTGTTATCTTTGAATATTGTGTCATTTTAGGGCAGTCTATGAACCTGACAACATTGAAGCTCGTTCACACATGCATTTAGCTTCTACTATGGCAGGTGTTGGTTTCGGTAATGCTGGAGTTCATTTATGTCATGGAATGTCATATCCTATATCTGGAAACGTTAAAGGTTTTCAGCCAGCAGATTATAGGTAAGTATTGAAATAGATTTTGTCTTGTCCTGCATAGTTTATTCTATTTTGATTACAGCTTATATTAACATAATGTATTTTTTGTATTAGTGAAAAATCACTCTAGGAGCAACATGTCAACCTTTTTTTTTTNAGCTTATATTAACATAATGTATTTTTTGTATTAGTGAAAAATCACTCTAGGAGCAACATGTCAACCTTTTTTTTTTCAATAACTTGTATACCACAAATATATAACACTGTGATTAACTTAAAATAATTGTATTCTTGAATAAANAGCTTATATTAACATAATGTATTTTTTGTATTAGTGAAAAATCACTCTAGGAGCAACATGTCAACCTTTTTTTTTCAATAACTTGTATACCACAAATATATAACACTGTGATTAACTTAAAATAATTGTATTCTTGAATAAANTTTTTTTTTCAATAACTTGTATACCACAAATATATAACACTGTGATTAACTTAAAATAATTGTATTCTTGAATAAATGAAATTTTAACTTAGTATCTTCTATGACTTGTAATATTTATTTCGTATTAAATATGAATTAAAAACAGTGAGAGAAGCTATGTTTTGGCAATGGCTGGTAAGAAATAGTTCACAGTTAAAATATTGTTTTAACTTAATTTTTTGGTATGCTATTTGTAAATAAAACGTTGCCTATTGATATTGGTACTGAAGGAAACATATTTAATTGTTACAGTTAAAAATATCATCGTAGATTACCGCGTTTAGGCCCTAGCAATATGCGTTTTTTTATTTGTTCAAGGAAGAAACTTCAACAGGCAGAGCGGAGCCGAGCCTGTCGCTCTCTCTTTCTCTTTATATCTATCTCTCTCTCGGGAAGTTTTGCACGACTAGTAGTAGTAGCAGGAAAATTATACATGCTTTAAATTTTGGCGTGTTTCATACTTAGTACAGCAAAAATAATGATTTTTGAATTTGTAATTTACAACTGAAATGAGATTTTATTTTTTGAATAGTTATTATAATATATTTAGATGTAATGGTGGGATGTTTCTTACAAATCTGAAGTTGGCAGAAGTGGCGACAATGCGACATGACATGGTGTGTTTCTGTTTCAGGACAAAGCGTCAAGTTTGTTCACGTTGTATTTTTTAACCTACGTAGGCAAGTTACGATGTCGTGATAAATTTGTTTTTCTACTGCAGGAATAAATATACTGTAACGTGTGTCGTGAACATTTGTTGCCATTATGTTACGTTGGACCAGTGTGTGTGTGATGGCAAATATCGGACTTGCAAAGTTTGTGTTTTAACCGTAAACTGTTTTTATGACGAAATTAATAGTTTGAAAATTACGTCTGTTTATTTACCCTTATGTTTCTGTGATTTGAATGTTTGCCTCAATCCCAACAAAATACTAAGCCCAGCCATATGAATTAAAATAAATAATGAAATAAACCTAGCAAACAGAAAGTACCAATGCATAGAAATATGAGCAGAATAAAAGTTACTGTAGACCTATTTGTTTGCATGTTCACCACTATCCTTTAATTTTGTTGCTGCTATGTCCAAAAAATAAGCGACACGAGTTGCATGATTGAATTTAGTACTTTGTCTTTTCGTTGGACTGGTTGTTCCTCCGTTTTAATTTTTATTCCAAATGAGGCCGTCCTTTTAACTAAATTACCCAACACATATCAATGGCAAGAGGTTTAATACTACAGTTCTTTTCCCCGTATTTTTAACAGGGTTAAACACAGTCACTGCAAAATATTAACGTGTACGTGTAATGTGCTATATCGTGTATAACAAATGTATTATGTAACAATGTAAAATAATAAAATAATATCATCAATATTGATATTTTTTAAAAGTCATAAAGCCGACCTAAATATGGTTATAGGCCTAAATTTTGAACATTCGTACAAAATGGTTTTTGAAATATGACAAAATTCTTTGAACAGCTGTAAACAGTAAACAAAATATTGACATTTGAAACGTAGTTACATGGCAGTATTTATGTTTACACGTAGCGGAAGGATACGTAATCGATAGCCAANTATTGACATTTGAAACGTAGTTACATGGCAGTATTTATGTTTACACGTAGCGGAAGGATACGTAATCGATAGCCAAAAGTAGAACATAAGCAAGCCTTCAGAAAAGTGTGAAGTAACCGTGAATGGCGTATGTTAAATATATTTTGTGTAGCTGTATGTTACCTTGGGTAAATTTTGTAGTTTCTCTTTCTTAGATGTTCTATTTGAGGGGTCATTAACCAATAACTTAATATTCTGGGTGTTTTTCATTTTATATGTCTATGGATTGGTCATCAGATTGCTGGAATGCTTGGTTTGTTACCTCTCTTGAGTTTTGAAACTGTTTTAATCAACCTGGCAATAATAACTGATTGATCGTTGAATGTACTTCTGGTTATCGGAAGTATGGCACGTTCTCTTGTGGCTGTTTAAGCAGTGATTTAAGGTGGCAAGTACCATGGATTGCTTGCTATTAATTTTTGTTTCATATGCGGTGGAAAGAGAGGAACTGTGTTGTCGGTTTTGGCTTTTCAAACTACCAGCAGCCCCTCAATAACATCTTGTTAGTCGGTGTATAGCAACATGTGGAGGCAGAAGCAACACAATGTGGCAGTCTCTCACCTTGGGAGGACAGTGTCTTGCCTCTCTTCTGCCCTTTCTCTGGTTGGTGGTAACGGGCTTGTTTCAGGTTTTGTGGAGTTATTTTAGCTTGTACTTTGGGGTACAGCTATGAAAGTCTGTTCTCCTGATGGGCTACAGGGAAACATCTTTAATACAACCTCAAGGGACAGAAATTTTTGCAGTTTGTAATAACGAGGTTTCTATGAACAGGTGTTTGCAATGATTATAAGAAACCTCAAAAAATTAAAATGTTGAGTTTGTGTTCAGCATACTGGTAAATAAAAATATTCCAATCACCAGCAACGCTTCTTTTCACCAGTGGATTTGAAATTACCTTGTAATACGAATTAACAAAAAACTTTACTGAGTATACAAATTAACTTTAAATTTCCTATCTCACTCCAAGAGGAAAGAAGACAATTTTGTATTAATGAGAACATTTTTATTAAAGAGGTTTTTATTAATGAGGTTTTACTTATGCTTATGCTTATGGTAATTGCTGTGTAGTTCTGATGGATTGGCTTGTGAAAAGCATGTCTGATGTCTTCACTTGACTACATGTATGACAAGGTTAGACCAGATCATGTAAGAAGGATTCGAAAAAGCAGTAGGTGAGGACTTGTAGTTGAGCACAGTACATAATTGATGATTGCTGTAGTCACCAGTAAGTCTGGGGCCAAATTATTCAATCAGGTTGTTAGAGTGGGGGACTTTTGCTTTAAAATAAAACAATTGCATTTTGTCTCTAGCATCAGCATGGTTTACAGTGAAACCGCTTTTTTTTACACTTCTCAAAGGACCAAAAAAAATTAGTTGCAAAATGCAGGAAAGTGTAAAATCAAGGTGTACCTATATGCACCAAGAGAGAGGGAAGGGGTGCAGACATCAGAGAGAGTCATACTGTGCAACAGAATGCCTCCTGTGCTGCCTTCAAGGTCAGAAGGTGGTGTGGTAGTCGGCCGAGGGGCTTATATTGGTAGCAGACGCTAGAGTGTACTCACTTAGATGTACACAAAAATTTACTCTCAATATCTTCATTATAGGAACAGAATGATGTTAATTCATCTGTGCAATAAATGTAGGTATATTTTTATTTGTACAGAGTTGATCATCCCATAATTCCCCATGGGCTGTCAGTGGTGATGAGCTCTCCAGCAGTCTTCAGGTTCACAGGTCCTGCATGTCCAGAGCGCCATCTAGAAGCTGCAGAGCTGCTTGGTACTGATGTCAGAAATAAAAAGAAATCTGATGCAGGTACAAATTGTGTAGTAGTTTATTGTAAATGGCATTCACATGTGTTTTGTAGATATTTAATTATTATAAATACAAAACTGTTTAGATTTGATAGGTATGCAGGAAAAGGAAAAAGTGCTATGTGTGAATTTTACTTTAAATATAAAGACAGGTAACTTCTTTTATGCATGTATTAATAAACACAGGAGTGGGATTGGTACAAAAAAATAATTGTTTCATTTGCATCATTACACAATTTTGTTTTTAGTTACGGTTTGTGTTTTTGCCTACATAAACTGTATGGTTTTGTACAATAGTGTCATTAAAAGGTAAATGATCTAAAGAAATGTAATTTCAAAAGTAAATGCAATTCGTAAATTATACCTATTTACTATATAGCCACATGTCAAACATCATTAAAAATGATATGTCAATAATTGATTTAATAACTTAAGCAGATAATCATTCAAGTTTAATAAAACATATCCACAGCTATGTTTAACCTTTCTTTTTCCCCTCATAAATATTTATAATATAAGAAAATTTCCTAGTTTCGTCAGATGTGTTTATATTGCTTGAGTAGATCCTAAAAAAGAAGTTGCAGTTTAGGTACGTGCTATATGGGAAAAAACTTTTTCTCAAATTTATACCTTTTTACAAGTTTAGACATGTTATTCTAATCAAGGTTGTGGCAGTGTGTTGTTTAATAATGCTGATTTAGTTTTTGTGGCCNATAAAACATATCCACAGCTATGTTTAACCTTTCTTTTTCCCCTCATAAATATTTATAATATAAGAAAATTTCCTAATTTCGTCAGATGTGTTTATATTGCTTGAGTAGATCCTAAAAAAGAAGTTGCAGTTTAGGTACGTGCTATATGGGAAAAAACTTTTTCTCAAATTTATACCTTTTCACAAGTTTAGACATGTTATTCTAATCAAGGTTGTGGCAGTGTGTTGTTTAATAATGCTGATTTAGTTTTTGTGGCCNACAAGTTTAGACATGTTATTCTAATCAAGGTTGTGGCAGTGTGTTGTTTAATAATGCTGATTTAGTTTTTGTGGCCAATATACTTTTGTTATTTATTATGAAAAGAGCAGCCCTACTTCCCGGACGCCTCATGCATAGCAATTCGGATCAACCAACGAACGGCCATCACAATGTTAGACACGGCTGCCACTGGCAATTTTATGAGCAGTAACCTCCTCGTGGCAAACCAGTGAACCCATCTTACAAACCTCTGACCAAAAGGTCCAGCTGGCCCACTCGGACAGCTTCCTCCAGGTAGAAGGAAAAATAAGACTTTTCGTCTGGATGGGAAATAAAGCCACCATGGCGGAGTTCATAGTGGCCTAGCAGGTAGAAGAAGAGGTGATTATGGGGCAGCCTTGGCTGAAAGAGCAGCAGTGCATGATGGATTGCAGGCAGCACCATATTTGTGTCGGAGATTGCGAATTCCTGAAAATCAGCTGGGGATGCAACCAAGATGTCTCAACCCTTTCTTCGACCCCACCACAGAGTCCGGCGGAACGCATTCCCCTCCTACAGCTGACAGTAAGGGGACCGAGCTGGAAGCCACAACAGAACCTGGGAACCAGTCGCCAGAAGCAAAGATCCAGACATTTTCTTAACCAGCCAATACCCAAACTTGAAGAACCTCAGCTCATAGAAGCCGTGCTTTATACTCCACCGAAGAAAACGACAAGCTAGAATCACGACCCACTTCTGAATGTCAACCCAAGAAGCGCCCAACTTACTCTGGTAAGAAACAAACGCCAAGTACCTCAAGGAGCCATATCCATCAGAACACTGCCCTCGACCCCGACTGACTACATCAGAAAAGTGGCCGCCAGGCCTGGTCAAATGACTCTGACTAGGTCTGAACTCTCGTGGCAAAGCCCCTTAGACAGGGAACCCCGTCGACGACCCCCGCAGCCCAGCACCATCCAGGGGGAAGGTGGATGCTGCCACGCAACGAAGTAAGAGAGCCTCAAGATTTCCTGCCTCTGCCAATGACCGTGATCACGTCCACCCAGGAGGATGTGGTGACCCGCAGCATCTCGATGCTGGGCGGCCTCGAGACACCAGCTGCCAACCCAGCATCTCCGAAGGATGAGCTGAGCCGCGCCGACGAGATAGGAGAGCCTCCCGAGCTCTCACCTCTGATGGTGACCCCGACTGTGTCCACCCAGGAGGGCGTGATACCCGACCGGGTCTTGACGCCGGGGATGGCAGCGAGGCAACTACTGCACCGCCTTCAGCCTGGAATGACAAGCCCAACAGAGCCGAGGGGGCAGGGGAAGCAGAGAAGTCCGTGCCTCTGACGGACACCCTAACCATCCCTCCAGGAGGAGGGGACGACCAGTTGTGCCTTGGTACCTGGTGGCCCTGAGCTGGCGACTGCCGAGGACGACCCCGATGAGCTCAGCAGTCGACTCACAACCAGCCGAATGAGACAGATGCCCCCCATACCTGCTGCCCGCCTCCCAAGGTCAGCCGGGGCGGTACAGGGAGTCACCATGGTGCCCCACTGCTAAATCCACGTGGCCGTATCCACAACACGAGGCCTTATGCAAGAAACGAGACCACTCGTGTAAACCAAAGACTTCCCACACAGAAGGAATGAAACAACCATGCTGAAAGACTGCCTTAAAAAATGAAATTGGACTGCAGTAATGTAAATGTACAGCAGTATACAAAAAGTGTTAATTTGTTAATATTTTAGAGTGCAATATGTTTTTTTAATTATGTGTAGGTGGCCCGTACGACAATTGGTAGTGTATATAAATTTAAAAGGATAACTCATGTTGTGTATTACGTAAGTAGAAGCCGGCCTACGTAACGGAAGGCTTAGAGCCGGCCTAGGTAGCAACTTGTAACACAAAAAACTACCTGCCGTGCGACAATTTAGGAGGCCACAGAGCAGGGTCAGTTAAAGCACCTTCAGCGCCACAGCAGATAAGCAGTAAGTTGACACACCCCTCATGAGTGGGCCTAAAACACACGCCTTTGTTGTTTGAGCCGGCCAGTCAGCATTCCAGAGAGACAGCGCTACAACGAAAGGGAAAGTGAAAGCCCATGTGCCGGAGCAGAGAGCGAGCACATATGAAGGAGTGCTACAGAAATCAACACAGACAATTTCGAGTGACAGTACCACATCACTAGAGACCTGAAAAAATAGGTGTTATGTTTCTTGAAAAGAGGTGTTATTTTTCTCAAAAATAGGTAGCTGTTATTTACCTAAAAATAGGTGTTATTAAAAATGCAAAATTATAATTATAACTGTAAAGAATAGCTATAAAAACTGCTAACAAACAGAATGTGCACCTTCACAGGAAAAATCAGCAAGGTAATACATATCTACATAATACGTAACTAATTTACAGAAGTTAATAATGTCAACAAAGTATTCTGACAAATAAAACACTGCTCTGAACTACGAGTTCCATCGGTGTTCACTGGTATTGGGAACAGATTTCCTGCTTCACTTGTATGTTCAGCTAGATAGTGCACATAATGATGCTTTCTTTTTCGTGTATTCAAAAATGTGGTTTTGACTTTTACCATAGCCTCATTTGCTTCAGTCAGTTCAATGCAAAATATGTGACCTAATAAGGCCAGTTTGTGGGCCCAGCACTGAACATGGACCACTTGCTCTCCAAAAAGGACCTGCATTGATGTCACACATTTGGTCATTTAGCGTGCCGAGTCTAACAATAGCTTGAATGTTTTTGAAATTGACACTGTATTTATTAACACACTCATTTAGAGCCTGAGAGTATGTCGTTGCATAGCTTTCTTCAGAATGTTTACTGCAGCTACCTTAAAAACTGGTTCTGTTGAATTTTCTGAACAAATCTTAAAAAGCTCAACAAACACACATCTTCCTTTGGTATCTGTCGTCTCGTCACAAAGTATTACAATATTTTTCTACTGAAGAAGTTCCTTTACTTCATCAAAGTGTGCCTGTGCTGCCACAGGAACATGTTTTTCTGTGAGAGATTTCACGCAAGGTACGTCTCCAGCATGTAAACCATAATTTGAGTAATACTAAGACAGTAATGTCAAACATTTTTATTTTCTAAGGTAAGTATTACATGAACTAGGCCTTGTTCAAAAACCAAAGTAGGCGTACAGGCCAAGTTGTAGTTAAATATATAAATTTGGAAATTAGACTTGCCTTCAATGAATTCAGCCATCCATCCTCTTAAACTAGGATCATCAAGCTTTTCAAGTGGAATGTTGGCTTTTGCAAAAGCTTCAGTTGTTTTAATAGCAAGATCATCAACTGCCAATTTTCTTCTTTTTGAGCTACTAAAGCAAGTAAGCACAGATGTTTGAATTTGAGCATATGAATCAGCACCTTTTTGTTTGTTTGAAAAATTAATGTATTTTAGAGTTTTTTGTATGTTTTAATACTGAGGTTTTCCTTTCATACAAAACTATGCAGTTACACAAACGGCATATTAGAGTTTGAGAATCAAAAGCATAAAGAGCGTTACTTTTGAACTCGGCTGTTCGTTGTTGTACGTGCACTGCCGGTTTCGGCATCTTAGACAAGAAAATAACACCGAACTTACTCTAATTATTTCTGCACATCACTTTACAAATTGCACTTATCCTGTGTGAACGAAAAGTGTCCTTGTTAGCTATGTTCGTTTCGTATCTAATTTCATAGATACAGTTCATTCTAGTTCGTTTACATCACATGTTCTGTATTTGCACATGCACAGTTAGCGAGGATAGCTGCCGCTATTGCTTCCGAAAGAAATACAATTCTTTCCAAGAGCCGTATTTTGCAGAAAATGAAGTTAGGTAACGTAGGTCTGCAATTATTCCGAGGAACCAAATTCCAATTCCGCAATTTGTATGTAAACAAGCATCAGTATAACTGCAATTTGTTTACATGTTTGCCAACATAACAAGTATATTTTTATCATTTCTGTTCTAAATCTTTTAACTTTTAGATAAACAACGATAGTGTGAATACGCCATTGTATCATAGTTTTGTCACATATAGCAGTGACAAAATTTCATCTTAACTCGTGCCCTAATTTACATTCAGATTTGCTAACAAATATTCTCTGGCTGTGTGTGTTCTATNAAAATTTCATCTTAACTCGTGCCCTAATTTACATTCAGATTTGCTAACAAATATTCTCTGGCTGTGTGTGTTCTATGGCCGTCAAGGCCTTGCAATAAATCCCGCTATCTTAACATTAACAATTTTGTTAGGTGATTATTATATTTTTGAACTGTGTACTTGAAAAAAAAATTATGCAACTGGTGTGTTGTTCAAAAAAAGTTACAAAATGTGATCCATGAATTATTGATATTTAAGACATTCAAAATTTTTAACGCACAAAAATTACTTGTTGCTGCTACGAAGACTGTGGACCTTTGGTAAACAGTGCGACGAGTCTTCCTAACCTCAACCACAAAAGCTGATATAAAGATTCATCGTGTGTTGGTGTGCATTTTTTGTCATATTTAGGCAAAGCAACAAAACAGATCATTTTGTAACACTCATTCCGCGAACATTGGTCTAGTTCCAAGTGAAGGTCGGTGTGGATTTTCAAAATAGCTTTATTTGAAGTAAAAAAGTAAAAATTGCTTTATTCGCACTAAAATGCTAAAAATCGCATTTTTTGTTTTATCGCAAATGCAATTTTTTCAGGTCTCTACACATACATCAGAATTATACCAGATGTGTCTACGTCACAACAGGGGGCGATTGATGCGTGTCGCATACTATTAGCATTATATTTATTGACTCCACCTCATATACATGTGACATCATGTCACACCGAGCGGGGTTCGAACCCACGACAGCTTGCTTCCAGAGCCGACCAGCACACCCCTAGGCAAGGGGGCACCCAAAGACACAGCAGCCGAAGCAGATTATGCCATTATGTCAGACTTCATGTGCCTTGTAGTTGGCTCCTTGTGCGACAGAAGCCGACAACGAAGTTAAGCGCTGACTTTAAGCAGCTACAGAGACGCAACCCGCACCCAAGAAAACCACCACTTCTAGCCTCTCCCGAGAGAATGCGGCCAGCACTGCTAAGGGAGGAGTTAACGTCCGAAAATACCCGACCAGCCGAAGGGAGCCGAAGGATCCGTGCCGGCCGACTATATACGCTGGCATGCAACCCCAGAACATCAGTTGTATACGCGGCAGCTCGCTCCACTGCTTGGTATGCTGGAGCTCTCTGCCTACCTACCGCCTTCCTCACTAAGGATCACCACTAGCCTTCCAGAAGTTTTCTAGACCAGCGACCTCCGAAGAAGTCCTCTCCCCCTTTACACTCACTACCACTTTAGTAGTGAGCCCCAAGTCCCTTCTGGACAACAGTATAGATTTAGTTAGGGTCAGTTATTGTCATAGCTATCTAGCTCATTCTGCTCTTGTTTAGTTGGCTCCAGGTCCCCTTCACCTGGTTAACATAGTCTACTTCTGCCAGTTTCAGTACAATTGATAGCTAGGAGATAGTATGGGCCACCATGTCTATTCCTCTGAGGAATAAACACGTGTTCTTACCTTAACTACGTTTACTCATTCTAGGGTGATTGTGACTTCAGATCTCGTAGACGTCAACCCACAAAGGAGAAGCAGGAGACCGCGTCTTGATATAAACATTGCCGAAACTAGTGTAGGACTGCGGGCTACCCTTAACCGGGCTCACGTACGTCGCCAAACACAACCCACTCAACAGCCTACCTGTACCTTGATGTCCTTGATCCAAGTACTCCGGTACTTGGAACATTGTAAGGTAGAGCCACAACCACTAGGAATACATGTGACGAAGTGGCTAAGACATCCAGATCAGATAACCCACTCCATACACCGTGTTGAACTTCGCGTGTTGGAGTGACAGGACTGATTCTGGTTGGCCTAACCCCTTCTGGTTACACTTGAGCCAGAGAACGTGTCGCCTGCTCCGTGTGGTAGACCTTAGCACCTTCCCGTATGCCCTTCACCCATAGAAGGGGTGCAAGGTGGAGAGCTAAGAAGNGCCGGCGAACAGCACCCGATTGTAGTCCATCTATGACTGGGCCAACCAGTGAGCCTTGCCATCCCGCACTTCCAGGTGCCGCAACCACCCAACCAGATGCCGTCGCTGCCCATACCAGCAATCAGCACAGCTGCTGCCCTAGGACGGCCCTCATTCGAACAAGCAGTCGCCGAGCCACGATCCACCCCGGGTGAAACACAAGCAAGGTATAGCGACACCAGTGCCCCTGACCGGCATTATAGAACCCTTGTCCGACAGTGACGTCATTGCCATTTCTAATAGATGTAATGCGTCAAGCTTCAGTCTTTTTTTTACAAACATTTGTTCATTGTTAGGGCAAACTTCTTGATCTCTAGGGATTTTTTTTGTCCATGAAGCATATTATTGTTACAATATTTCTATGATAGTGAGAGTTTAGAGATTTTCTTTGGGAGTTATGATCTGCTACATGTTCAGCTGTACTCAAAAAATGCCTATTGCAACTTTTTTTTTTCAACTCCTTAAAAAAAGGCTGTGGGGATGTGAACTTAGTCTCTTCTGATGCAGATTTTTCATGTTCTACAAAGAAGATTGNTCCTTAAAAAAAGGCTGTGGGGATGTGAACTTAGTCTCTTCTGATGCAGATTTTTCATGTTCTACAAAGAAGATTGGATTATATTCTCAGCATTTTCATTTCAAAATTCTGAGATTGTTTGGTAAAAGTTTGTCTCTAAACATAGGTGTTTCTGCCAGCAGAAATTTACATGTGTAGTGAGTGTTCATTACACTGCAAACTGCAATTTACAAATTTTGTTGTCAAGATTTATAATGCGTATTGAGCCAGTTGACTTCTTTAAGACAATCTTGATATCTGTGTCACATGTGGNTTGTTGTCAAGATTTATAATGCGTATTGAGCCAGTTGACTTCTTTAAGACAATCTTGATATCTGTGTCACATGTGGTCTGCTCTTTTATATATTTTCAGGTTTGGTACTAGCTGATACTATAAGAGAGTACATGTTGGCAATGAAAGTGGAGAATGGACTTGCTGCTCTGGGATATACAAAGGATGATATTCCAGGCCTAGTGAGTGGAACACTTCCACAAGTGAGTCATTTTTTGCTTTCGTGTACAACAGGAAAGCACTCATCAATTGTTAGTTACATTCATTCACCAGAAGCTTCCTTTGTGCCAGTACTGTATATTATTTATGTAATGTATGATTAATTGTCAACTAATTCTAGTCCTGCACATTGCTATGCTTTATATCTGTTGTTCTGCTAGTATTTTACGTTAGCTGATTCAGTATTGAAATATGTAAAAAAAATAAATAAAAAATGTTTGCCAGAACTTGTGTACCTTTACAGTTTACGCCACAGCATTCTGCATCAGTTATACTGCATAGGGACCAGAAAATTTTGTGGTCACAACAATTTTGTAAATTTGCATGCAATTGAGAGGAAATGTGAAAAATGTGTGTTCATGCAAAAAAAAAAAAAAAGAAGTATTTTTTAGGCATTGCCACATGAGAAATTTTCCATTGTGAAACATTTTTTTTGGGATTTATAAGGTAAAATTGATTTGAAAGTTATAACAGATGGGATTTTTGCTTCTTTACATTACAAATATATTATTTAGCTAAGTACAGTACAGTCAAACCTTGATGGTACAGACACTCATGGTTCCCAAAAATTAGTCTGTACGACCAAGTTGTCTATATGAACTGAAACAGTCAAATTTTGATCAATGTGGCCACCCTTAAATGTGAAAATTGCGTCCAATTAGCATATTTTGCTAACTGTACATTAGGTAATGTTCACACATTTCCGATGGAAAAATAATATGTTTTTGTTGACAAAGTGTAAATTTATGCATTAAGGTAATGTATTCAGAGTAAAATGATACTCGAGTTATGCAGTCGAGACTTCTGAGTGATTTAAAATTAACGATAAAGCCAGTACGCCACACACATGCTTAACAAAACAGTTGTGATACAGCCCATGTTCACATTTCCCATGAGTAAATAAGACATTTTAAATTGTTTACATTGATTAAATATAAATTAATGTACGTAATAGGGTGATGTATTTTGAGCAAAACTGTATTTCAGTTATGCAGAAAAGAGAACTGAGCGAGCTGAAATTAATGAAAAAGCAGAACACAACGTCGTGCATACAACAGCGATAGAGCCCAAATTTTAAATTTGCTGCGAGGATATTATACATGTTGTATTGTTTTCATTGATTAAATATAAATTAATTTAATAGGGTGATGTATTCTGTGCAAAACAAGACCTCAGTTATGCAAAAAAGACAATTGAGCGAGCTGAAATTACCAAAAATGCAGACAGCATCACCGCGCAAATGTCTAACAAAAACAGCGGCGATATAGCCCATGTTTGCATTTCCCAAAAAGAGGAAATTAAATGTTTTATGTTAATAAAATAATATTATTTTAACATGCAGACATTTTCTATTCAAAACTGTGTATATATCTAGCAGATGCAAAAAATATTTAATAAGAGAAACCTGTGCAGTTACAATCTCTATTAAAGCATTGCGTCTGTAGCACATGACATTTTTCAGTTCAGTTCAGTTCAGTTCAGTTCAGTTCAGTTCAGTTCAGTTCAGTTGCTGTTTTATTTGAGCCTGCGCGTTATTTTGATTTTATAATAAGAAGTGAGTATTTGTTTATATTATTAGGAATGCTAAAGATGTTTTTTTTTATCATATTTCAATTTTTGTTTAAAGGCTAAATTATAGTTGTTTCGTTTATTGTCTTTAAATGCAGTATGGAAGGAAGAGTAATTTAGCAATGTTTATATTAAGAAGTTTGTTAGAATAAGGGAAAGTTAGCAGAATTTTGTGTGGTAACTAGGACAATTTTAAAGAAAAAACAAGAAAAAAAAAAAAACATTAGCAAGCTGTTTCAAATATTATCTTTCAAATATATTTTCATTTTCTTTTAAAAAAGAAGATACCAGCAGTAAGAATTATTTCCAGATGAACTGCCACAATTTTTTTTTAATTGTGTGAAACAGGGACTCCTTCAGAACTGCNTTGTTTATATTATTAGGAATGCTAAAGATGTTTTTTTTTATCATATTTCAATTTTTGTTTAAAGGCTAAATTATAGTTGTTCGTTTATTGTCTTTAAATGCAGTATGGAAGCAAGAGTAATTTAGCAATGTTTATATTAAGAAGTTTGTTAGAATAAGGGAAAGTTAGCAGAATTTTGTGTGGTAACTAGGACAATTTTAAAGAAAAAAAAAAAAAAAAAAAAAAACATTAGCAAGCTGTTTCAAATATTATCTTTCAAATATATTTTCATTTTCTTTTAAAAAAGAAGATACCAGCAGTAAGAATTATTTCCAGATGAACTGCCACAATTTTTTTTTAATTGTGTGAAACAGGGACTCCTTCAGAACTGCACTACTCAACAGATAAGTTTCATTTTTTCACCTACGTGCAGCTTTTCACTTGCTGAGTTTCTGCAGTCAAGCTTAATATGTGTATTATTTTGTTTACCAACCTAGTTAATAAATAATTATAGTTAATTTTTTTGCTTGTGTTAGTGCACTCAAACCTTTGTGTAAATGAACCGGATATCATTCATGTTTCATGTGTTGGGCAGCATAATATAATTTTATGTAGATATGGTATGCTTTTATTACAGCATTAAGAAAAAGAAAATATTTCTAGGAATTTAAATTTTTATATTTGTTATTAATTTGAGAGATAATAAATTTACCAAAAATAACATAAAACTGTGAGTAGTAAGTGCCAAGTTTATAAGAATTGTTACATTTGTTCAGATTATTGGTTTTGCTGGGGGAATGCAGGCATACAAAAGCACATGATAGATTCACAATACACACGTGAATATAATCATTTATAAACAATTAAAAAAAAAATTTTTTTCTAAAAAAGAACTTAATTCTTAGGAAGAAAGTTAAATACTGGGCAGTAAATTTGTGGTGTTTATAATACTTCCAAATAAATTACCGTTTGCATCCCATTTAATGGATGAGAATCTTAATTATAGGCATAATTTTGTGTGTTGCATAATTGTACTGTGCAATAAATTGTAACAATATTGGAGATTGAAGTTGCTTGTTTTTATTTCAGCATCGCATTACAAAGCTTGCTCCGAGGGAACAATCTGAAGAAGATCTTGCCTCACTCTTTGAAAATTCTCTTACAGTCTACTGATGCAGCTGACTTTGAATTAAATTATGCTCAATATTACTGCTATTTCTCTATTGTTATCTGAAGAGTAAAGTGTGGCTATTTTTTATGTTCAGTTTTAATTATAGTGCAGCATATTATTATATTTTATATAACAGTAGTTTCTGTAAAATTGTTTTATTCACATTTTATTTCCTGGATGAGATGATGTATTGGACCCTGCAACATGCTCAACAGTACAGTATTCGACAGTGATGTTGCTTAGAAGGTTCACATGTATTTGCCCATGAATCTCCTTAATATTTACAATTGATATTTAGTTGTTACATAACTATATTTTGACTCAAAAATCCTTCACAATGACTTACTCAATTTGGGCAAATGGGCTGTTTTTTGGATATGTATATTCCAAGTGCCTGCAAATGCAAATTCGTAGTGCCTTGCTGGAACTAGACAATTGTTATATAACTCAGCCTTCTTTTTTGTTAGTGTCTGAGAGTTCCAGGATAGTTATAAATATTCCACACCTCATTGTCAGAGAACACTTAAAATGGTTTTGGAGAATATGGTAAAGTTATGTCATAATAAAATGTTTAATTTCTGAATGTAGTATGTTTTGAATTCTTCTTTTAGCTGTTATTATGTATGTTTATAATTTCTCATTTTAAAGTTAAGTGCCATGAATGGCTTTGGAAATTTTTTATTTTCCAAGAGTAGATATTTGTGTCTGATTGGAGAACTACAGTAAATCTATTAGATGTTTCAAAATATTCCATGTGTTACAACTGTTTTGTACATATCTGCATGGACAGAGTGAGTGTATTGTTGCATAATACAATCATCATGGGGCTCCATTTTCTCCATTTTGGTGCATGCCTTACAATTGGTTTTAGCTTTGTCATTGCTGAATGTGACATACCTAAACTATGTTTTAATGTTTGTGTCCTAAGAGTAGCANGTAATGTTTGTGTCCTAATAGTAGCATTAGTTTAGAGTATATTCAGCCTGTGTTGATGGTTTTCAAAACTGTTTGTTAGTATTTGTTGTTTACTGGCGTGTGTTACCTGTTTAAATAGGTAGTTTGTACGATGCTTTATATTTGCTTCATATTTAAAGGTCTTTGAAAGCTGTAATTGCAAAGATTGTATGGTGAGGATGTGGATACCCATTTCATGCCAAAGTGGCTCCTGTAACTAGGATAGAATTAAAAGCTAAAATCTCATAGCTTTTACTAGTTAATGCAAATGCCAACTCAACTGAAGTAAAAAAATGTGAAGTTATAAATTGCTGTTTATAAAACTTTGTATATAGTGGAACCATGTCATAACAACTGACGATGTTGAGATAAATTATAGCTTTAGCAAATTATTGTTATAAAAAGGGTTGTGTGAATGAGACTTTTTTTTCTCACAAAACTAATACAAAAAATATGTCGTGAACTTTCGTGGAACTTACATGAAAACAAAAAATAATTTCATAAGGGCTCATCTTAACAAAAGTTGCATATAAATGTAATTATGGAAACTGTTGTGTTTTTTTAGATCTCTAGATGTTTACTATTTACATCCTCCTTTGTTTGTTCTATCTTTCTGATCGGGTTCATGAAAGCAAGGGTCTGGTTTATTTTTATTATCTTTGTTCAGTCTCTGTTTTTAGGCAAGGTTATTAACCATAAACTGTTCTTACCAATGTAATACGTGTAGTTTCATTATTGTATGTACATTTTTATTGACAGCTTTAAAGCAAGTGTATGGATGGCAGTTTATTTTAAAAGGAATGCTCTTTACAAATTGTATTGCAGTAGTCTTGAAATAGATATATATTTTTGTAAACACTGTTACCTGTGGCATGGTGTATGTAATATCCATTTTGGTTCGTTAAATGCAAAGAAATAAAATATATTTTGTTTAACGTATATCTGTTAAATTTTCATAAGCAATTTTGATAAAATAAATTAATGAAAATACTGTGGCATTATTCACATTTTATAGAAAAGTAAAAAAAATTTAAGAATAAAAATGTAATAAGGAATTCTTGTTAAATTCTCACTTTGTATTGCTCTGCGAGTTTGCTGTCTTATTGAGAAAGATTAATACAGTGGAATCTTGTTGCAAAGTACACAAACTGACTTAAAAGTACTTTATACTGAACAAGTACATATTTAATAATATGGCACATGGAGAAGATTTGAAATAAATATGCACTTTAAAGTGAAGTACTTTATAATTATATTTTACTGTACTTGTTTGTCTACCTGTTAGTGCAAAGGGAGTCCAAAAAAACCTGCAAAGACAAACAAGCAAATGAGGAATGTAGAAATACGTAACATTTTGGTATGTTGCTGTTAATACAGTACATGGTTTGTCTTCAAGCAACTTATGTTTCAACCATCCTTTCCTATATTTCTTTGACCTTCTGTTCTTCTGTGTGGCGAGTCATTTATTCACATAAAGACAAGCTGCAACATGGCAGTACTGTCTTCCAAGTTCTCTTGTTTTCTGGCCGTGTGGGAATGTCGACCCCTTCTCACTTTGGAGATGGCGAAACATCATCTCCGACTGTGAAGGGGGGACACATTTCGGTGCCAAGTACCTATTCTGCTTACAGAAAAATTTTAGATATATAAACAGTTGGTCATACATAGAGTTTGGCTGTACAAAGCGTAACAGATCAAATGTTTTGTCTCTTTGTAGAGGGAATGAGTGGTTGGGGAGAATGTACTGTATGGCCAGATTAAGTAATAGTGGTATGTGTTATCTTCATATAGGGTGGGGATAAAACATTTCACCATTGGTAACTGAAAAGATTTAACCTGTACATTTATATTGTAAAATATAATAGTATACATAGTAAACAGCATTGTACCTCATTAAAAGTGAATCCCCACAAATAGCACTGGAAGTATTAAGGGCACACTCGTCCTGCTGTGCAGATTGGTTGCCTATGGAGTCATAGTGGGCTTGGGTGTGTAAATATGTAGTGTTGAGTGGTATGGCTGTTCCTAGGGTGCTCTGAATATGGTATTCAGTATACCAAAACAATAAAATCAGGTGTTTCATTTTTGATTTTGGTGAGTAAACTGGTTGTTGAAAGTCCAAAGTAAAAAAGAATGCNACAATAAAATCAGGTGTTTCATTTTTGATTTTGGTGAGTAAACTGGTTGTTGAAAGTCCAAAGTAAAAAAGAATGCTCAAGTTCACAGCCTTAATTTCTTCTGCATGCAGGAGTTACTATAAGGATATGTATTACGACCTCCAAAAATGTGTACTTATTGACTTTTCTTTAAAATGTTGGAAAACACTGTTAAGAAGTTTCTGAANTATTACGACCTCCAAAAATGTGTACTTATTGACTTTTCTTTAAAATGTTGGAAAACACTGTTAAGAAGTTTCTGAAGAGAGAGAATAATTACAACGGATATATTATACATTTATAATATATTATGTTTGTAGACATTCATTACTTTTATAATATAACAGTAATTGCCATTAGACTTTGAAGTTCTGAAATGTTTGTGTTAAAATAACTAAATCAACTGGTAGATAAAAGGAAAGGTTGTTTACAAAGCTGTCTATTAGAAAATACGTACATCACCACACCAAAAATTATTTTTTGTCGTTATATTACAATTTAGGTAAACATGTCTAACAGTGGTGTGAAGGCAAAAAATCAACAAGTTATCTGCCATTGTCACAAACTTTAGGTCGTGGAGTGTTAATAACTGAAATCCACATGACAAGAGTAGTGAAAGGAAATGCATCAGAAACAACATAAATTTTTACTGTGCTTAGGTCAGCATTGACACTCAACATTATTATAAAAACACTCCTATGTTATATTTCCTGCAAGTCTGCAGTAGTTACTATTGGTCTGTTCATCTGTAATTTCCATTGCCGAGTTTACCACTTATCAATAATTATATTATAGGTTATATTAGCCAACTATAACATCAACACACAGAACAGTAATAACACACAATCAGTTTCATCAAACTAAGTAACTTAATTTTTACTGAAATTTGCCCTGCAAGAGACAATTTTATTATCAACCCTCGAAGAACTAGTTATTTTTGGCATTTCCTGATAACTACTTGATAGCTATTCGGTTGCTATCGGGTGGTCATAATATATAACAGAGTNGTTATTTTTGGCATTTCCTGATAACTACTTGATAGCTATTCGGTTGCTATCGGGTGGTCATAATATATAACAGAGGCTGATATACCTGTCAAGGCTTATCAGGTAGATAGTTATCAGCTACTTTTCTCGAGAGGTTGTAATACAGGCCTTAAGTATTGTTTTTCTGTACGACCATTGATGATACTATGCAAGTGTGATTTCATATTTATAGTTACATTTTGTTGACTATGTGCCTGAATGTGTTTGACAATGCATACATAATACAAAACTTTATAAGATGTCAAGATTTTCATTAAATGTTTGTTAATGCTGAGTTCTCGTGGAATCATTATTCGTTTTCATTTCAGCTCTATGAAATTCATTAAAATATGTAGTGCTTATTTTTTTATTCTTTGAAATAAACAGCTACATTCACAGCCATTGCTATATCTATGCCACGCCCTAGACCAATTAAGAAAATACTGCCTACACTGGCTATACAATACACTGTACANCCATTGCTATATCTATGCCACGCCCTAGACCAATTAAGAAAATACTGCCTACACTGGCTATACAATACACTGTACATATAACTTTTGCTGCTTCAGTAATATATCTGTGATTCCAAAGCAATACTAGTCAAAGTTCTTCCATAACCATTTGATGTTCTGCATGAACAAATTGAACGTATGCCATCATCCAATGACTTACTCAAAATAGATGTCCACATGCAATCACCATGCGCAGCAAGTGTTGTATTCCCATGAATTGTTAGCATTTATGCTATGTATTGGGACATGGTTTTGTGTGTTGGATTCACTTACCAATGATGCTGCACAGTGCTTTTTAAAATGCTTTGTCTACTTACAAATAATATACCNTGTGTGTTGGATTCACTTACCAATGATGCTGCACAGTGCTTTTTAAAATGCTTTGTCTACTTACAAATAATATACCTACATAAAGTGCATGTAACTTATTTTACCAATAATAAAATTTTGTAGAGCAAGGGTTTCATATCACCATTACATATATGCAAATACAATCTCTCCAAAAATTTATTCTCGGTGCTANTTTGTAGAGCAAGGGTTTCATATCACCATTACATATATGCAAATACAATCTCTCCAAAAATTTATTCTCGGTGCTATGGGGTGAAACATTTTATCTTGCATTGTATGTAACAAAAATTTATATGAAGAACCATTTTAAAAGAAAATGGACTGTTTGTCTCAGTATTTTCATATTAAAGTACATATCCTCTTTGTGAGTTCTCGTTTCAAATGTTTAAAAACTGGAAGTTTCTGAAAATAAAATTTTTGAAACCCACATTCTTTAAGCTACTACAATACTTTAAAACTGTGCAGTTTTGTTACTGATTTATAGGTTTTACTTTTTTTTTTTTCGCTTTAAAAGATACTTTTGTGTGGTCGTGTGATAATTAGTACACCTTAGGTGATAAAATATTCACATATTTTTCAACTTGGCTTCATGAGTAAGTGATTAAACTTTAAATTTGTAGAAAAATTTCCTCTTTTGTTTTACTTCAATAAAATTTGTTAAGTTTCTTCTGCAGCAATACTGTATTATGATAACTAAGAATTTGCAGTTTATGTTATCATTTTTTCTATTTACTGTACAGTGGAACCCCTGTATTACACCCCCTTGATTTTACACTTTGCTGCATTTCGTAAAATTTTTTTCCAGTCCCTTGAAAAGTGTAAAATAGGGTTTTTACTGTATTCCCATGAGAATATAGGTACCTTTTTGAAAAATAAATTGATATCAAATTTGTTTTTGCAATGACAGGTACATGTATGAGATATATTTCCTGAAACATTATGGTACAATGTTAACCGAGTCACACTTTTGAAAATTCATTTAGTTCCTCTGTATTTAAAAATAACATTTAATTTTGCTCAAATTTTCCTGTACAGTGAACTATTATTTTGGGTATACTACATAGAATGTTAAATTTCATATAACAATATATAACAGTATTGTAATTTTATTTACTTCACAATTTTATCAGTGCACAAACGCTATTCAAAGAAAACATATATGCTAATACATTACTACAGTAGGTTTAATAGTACTTTCTGATTGTTTAAACTCTTGAAAGTTATAACATTGCCATAACATGCTATTCATGTTAAGGAAAAGTAATGAATGAATGCCACTGTAATGCATTTAATTTTTCTTGTGCGACAATGGCTGAAATATTTTTCAATTTTGGAAATGGAGAAATTGTACTGAGGGAAACAATGCATGAGTGTGAGAAGGGGAGGGGCAGTTTGGCAGCACTAACTGCAGAGGAACATATCTGAATGGTAGTAGTCGCCTATTGCTGCAGCAAGGAGAACAGGACACAACTTGCTGCTGGAGGGCGGGTTGATAAACAATTCACTGGGCCGGCTTAGCTTCTGATTCGCTGTTGTCCACAAGTGCTACATCTGCAAAAAGAAAAAAAAATGTTGTTCACCTGGTTGGTTATCACCGTAAGCCAACGTGTTGGTAATATGTAGTTTGTAGAAAACTACCCTGAAACCAATCAGAATGTCCTACTTTACGAGTTTGGCTAGTAGTTTTATAGAAGAGAATTTGAACATGATGTATTTTAAAATATACAAAAGTACAGGAATTAAAGTACTCGCAGAGTAGTACTTATCAACAGACGCTGGAAATTAGCTCACCACTTCATAACAAAATCCAGGCAGCCGCCAGGCCTCTACGTAAGATAATCCCTGCTCCAAACCACTCTCATCAGCTATACCGGCAATTTTTCAATTTCCCTAGTTTACCACCCAGCCGCTAGGTTTGCTACCAGCAGCGCCCTGCCACCATACTGCAGTGTCTTACAACTCACCGCCTGATGAAGCTGNCAGCCGCTAGGTTTGCTACCAGCAGCGCCCTGCCACCATACTGCAGTGTCTTACAACTCACCGCCTGATGAAGCTGGCATAGTCAGCCAAGAGGTCTCGAAAATGTGTTGTCCTTTGTGTGTGTGCTTCTCGACAAGTACTATTCTGTGAATGCTTTAATTCCTGTCCTTTTATATATTTTTAGTAGCCTAGCGGCCAACTTGTAACCTTAACTAATGTATTTTAAATGGGATCTCTGTTGCTGTGGTTCTTTCGCTTGACTTGGAGAGCCATGTCATCTACTTCGACCATAAATTCCTTGTTAACTACAGACTGTATTGGCTGGCAGTGGTATGGGATGTGTTCTACTGGCATGCATTAGAACACATTATATGTCTGCAAATGTTCCTGGTCATGTGCACATCGTTTAGGATGTGTTCATCTGTTCACATTTTATGTTTATATTGACATGTTTGCTCTCTTCAAACAGGATAGTGTGCCACAACACGCATCCAGAACCACAAAATTATGACTGAAGAAATACTCATTCAAATTCTAGGACATACTGTGGCACCCTTGTCCATCAGATTTGAATGTCATTAAAGCATATCTGAGATGCTCTCCAACATACCTTCGAAAGTAGGCATCTACAAATTTGGACAATACAGAATTGTACACTATTCCAGAATATATGAAATACGTCTACTGAAGTGTTAATGAGCAAGAAAATATTTACTTCAAAAATTTAGAATGGTTGCAGAAAACAATGGATTTGAATTGAAGAATACAGGAATTCCATTATTTATCACCATATCCAGTTCATATGAGTCGACCTTTGGCTGGCAAAGACACCTTCAGTAATTACGTGTTAGGGTTTGGAATTAGTGTAGATACACTCACCTTTGCTATCAATCCAGTATTTCTTGCCTCGCATGCCCAAGAATCCACTGGGCTTCTTCTTGATGTTGTTGGGGTACCTCTTTTGTCGCAGATTGCCTTCTCCTAGGCCAGAGCTAAGGTAGTATAGAAGGTCGTCCAGGTCCTTGGCGTCTGCCATGCGTGCACCCAGAAGCTCCGGCAACGTCAGCTCGCCCTCCGCTTCCGAGCCCGGGAACTTCTTTCCTCTCATGCCGAAGAAAGACGAGTCGGATGGCGCCTTCTTGCCCCTCAGGCCGAAGAACCCCTGTGATGGAGCCTTCTTCCCGCGCAAGCCAAGGAACCCAGAAGACGGGGCCCTCTTGAACCCGTCATTCCCGAGCAGGATGTTCTGCAGCTCGACGATCTCGTCTCCGCCCTCTTCCCCGGAGAAGCCGGGATCCTTCTTGCCTCTCATGCCGACGAAGCCCACCCTCTTGTCGCTGCCGAAGAAGTTGCTGTCGTCAGGGACACTGCCTTTCTTGCCGCGCATGCCCTGGAAGCCCATGGCGGACGGAGCCCGCTTCTCGTAGAAGTCGAGGTCGGCGTCCTGGTCGGCGAACTTCTTGCCGCGCATGCCAACAAAGCCGCTGGCCGGGGCGCGCTTGTCTTCGAGGTCGAAGTCCTTCTTGCCGCGCATGCCGTGGAAGCCGGCGGCGGAGGGCGCCCTCTTGGCGAGAGCATCGTTGAAGCCGTATGGCTCGTCGGCGAGCTGCGGTGATGGCTGTGCGAGACCGGGGGCTAGCAGGGCCGCGATGACGAGGCACGTAGCTAGGAGGGCGGGGCGTCTGTACTTGCTGCTGCACGGCCACATCCTGCAACACACACATACACACACGAGGTGATATGCACACTCGCCGCTACACACACTCGCTCTACACTTATAGGCTGTTCATGGCAAAGTGAGAACTTTTGAGAGCTCTGCACACGAGCTGATTTCTCCTCATTTTATATTCTCCCGCTATATGTAAAATTTGTATTGCCATTGATCTAATGACTTGATTCGTGCGTTAGTAGAGTGAAAACCTGAAATTGTTAGAAAGTAAATGTGTTGCTAATATACCAATCTGAATTCTAATGTGTATAATAAAAAAACACCAGTATTATTTACCACAAATTTCAGCATTATTCGCAACACATCAAGACTTCGGATTATTTGACTTATTCGCTGCCAACTTAACTGGGAGGAGAGCAATTTTTGTTAAGGTTTATTTCAAAATGGCTCACTTTACTGTGAACAGCCTATACCATGATCGCACGCACATACCGCCACTGTTCACATAACAAATAAAGCTTATTTGTAATATCGGCTGCTACATTACGAGTAACTATATTATGGAGTGAGCATATATGAACATAAGGGTCCTGAACAACTGAAGTTATATTTATGCAAAAATATCTGCGCGGATTTTAACTTAAATTAATTCTCTCTCTGAAAGTCCTGCCGGATCCCTGTGTTTCTATCTACTACCACCCTACATAAATTAAAAAGAACAAGACATTAGGAAAAAAACGAGGAGCACAGCTTAAAAAATGAAGTTTTCTGTAATCTATGGGAAAAAAGAAATGGATTATTAAAATAAATCCATTAAAACAAAAAAAAAATATTAAAAAATTTGTTCTGACTGTCTTAATTTAACTATAGAAAATATTCCACCTGCCAAACCTTTGCAAAGTAAACATAAATCTATTTTTAAAATCTATCATTTCACAATACATTAAAAAAAAATTGTTTAGGTATTTTTTTTTTAAATATTACAATTATACACATAAAATTACCAATTTTATTATTGTTACAAGATTTTTAAAATTTTAAATCTTTTATGTTTTGAATTCTTTATATTAAAAATTAAAAAAACTATTAAATTATTTGACCGAAAGATATATTTTTTATATTGGAAAGTTGGAAGAAGCAAAACTCCGCAACCCTCTAGGAGAACCCCCTTCCATGTAGGAATGGCAGAAGAAAGAGAAGACATTCCCACGCGGAGACCAGGTAGGAATACTTTGTTTCCTCCCACATTAGATTGGCTAATTTAGACTGATTTGATAGTACTGGTACTACTTTACCCTGAAGATGGAGGCTGCAATGCCTTCCGAAATTTCAGGACAAAACACGACCAGAAGTCAAAAACATTCCTTAGAGTATGTTTGTATATATGGAAATGCTCTAAACTCTTCAAAACTAAAAAGGACCGAATCATCGGCAAACGAAGGTGGTGATCCGTATTATACAGTTTTACGTGCCGCGGCCGTCAGCCGCTTGATGTTCGAGACGAGGCGACGTCGAGGACTCTCTCTCTTTACGATGCTTTAGTGGCAGCGAGCGTTCCACAGAAGCTGGGACAAATAATAGGAAGGGTTCTATGAAGTTAAGTATACATCTATATAAAAGGCGATTTCCAATTGCTGCACTGGTTTGTATTCAGGGTGCACTGGACGAGTGTCGAAGTTCCTGCACCACTGCAATAGGTGCAGTGTTTCTACGTTTTCCAATCGCGAATTACATTTTTAAAAATGCGCTTCGGCTGTGGGGACTCCCTATCCCCCACGAGGCAGGCAACCTGCGGAGCTCTGAAGTATATCAGGTTGCAGTAATTACAGAGGCTGGAGGTCGCAACCACTGGGTTATTCATGCTCGCCTGGTAGTTGAGTCGCCGCCGCCACCACAATTATTTGCGTGAACTGCGGTCGCCAGCCAGGTTGTGTTTGTCGCTCGCTGTGACACTACTAATTTGAACTGCATTAAGTGAACCACAATTAAGGCATATTCAAGCAAGACCGCGTTACTTTTAAATGATTTGCATTGCTTCCACTGGCATTCGTAAATACGTTGAGTCATTTATCAGTGTTAGGATGTATTTATTCCACGAATACAAAAATGATAGGTACAGTAAAACAAAGCATTTAAAATTCAAGCTGTGCATAGCTACCTCCACAAGACTATACAAATGCTGTACAGTAGTTTGTTTTTATAAACATTCGTCAACAAGTCTCTTCCGGAAACCGCTAACATTCTGCTCAATTTACTGAACACATTACTTTGAGTTAGTAAAGAAGAAAGTTTTCATAGATTTTAGAGGGCAGGTTTACCAGACGTACTCTTTTAAGAGTACGTGTACTATTTTGCGAAGTATAGGCCATTCACGGTTACTTCACACTTTTCTGAAGCCCTGCTAAAGTTCTACTTTTGGTTACCGATTACGTTCCGCTACATGTAAACTTTAAACACTGCCATGTGACTTCTACGTTTTAACTGCCAAATGCTTTGTTTACTGTCTTCAGCTGTCCAAAGAATTCTGTCATATTTCAAAAACCATTTCGTACGAATGTTCACAATTTATGCCTATAACCGTATTTAAGGTCAGCTGTATGACATTTTAACCATTTCTCTATTGACGCTAGTTCTTGCGGTTATTATTTGACATTGTTAACATATTTGTTATACACAGCACAACATAGCACATTACACGTAATGCACGTTAACATTTTGCCGCGACTGTGTTTTAAAACCCTGTTACAATTGCGGGGAAAAAATTTTTAGTATTTAACCTCTTGTTATTGATATGTGTTGGGTCATTTCGTTAAAAGGACGGCCTCAGTTGGAAATAAATACTACAACGAAGAAGCAACCAGTCCAACGAAAAAACACAGTGAATTCATCAAGCACGCAACTCGTGTCGCTTTTATTAGCAGCGACAAACTTAAAAAAATAGTGGTGAATATGTACACAAATAGGCCAACCGTAGCTTTTATTTCGCTCATATTTATTTCTATGAATTGNTCAAGCACGCAACTCGTGTCGCTTTTATTAGCAGCGACAAACTTAAAAAAAATAGTGGTGAATATGTACACAAATAGGCCAACCGTAGCTTTTATTTCGCTCATATTTATTTCTATGAATTGTACGCACTGTTTTATGGGTTTATTCCATTATTTATTTACGTATATCTGGCTGGGCTAGTATTTTGTTGGGATTGTGGCAAACATTCAAATAACAAAAACGTGTTATCAAACACCTAAGGCAAGGTACAACGTCGTGATAAATAAACAGACGTGACTTTAAAAAAAATTAATTTCGTCATAAAAACAGTTCGCGGTTAAAACGTGTAAATAAGTTTCGTACGTTCCATATTTGCAATCACACACACACAAACTGGTACACCGTAACGTAAAGGCAACACTAATATACTCTTTCACACAGCGGTCACGGCGCACGTTATAGTATATTTATTCCTGCCGTGGAAAAATAGATTTACCACAACATCGTAACTTGCCTAGGTAGGTTTAAAAAACACAACGTGTACAAACTTGATGTGGTAATTTTAAGTATTACTGACAAGAAGAGAGAGAGAGAGAGAGATTAACGCTTCGTTTAGTAACACGCCATGTCACGTCCCGCCATCACATCTAACTAAATACACTATTTATTGTGTGTGAAGATAGCTGCACATAAAAAGCGTTTTTTTTCTTTCCAGTTAGCTTGCTCCTGGCGTCGCCGGATGGTGCTAACGACGCTGTATGCGGCTTACTTACTCGTGCTCTTTCCGTTCGCTTGCCAAAAAAAAATGCGTGCTGGAATGCGAAGAGAGAGCCGCGGCCCACTTGTATCAGGATAACATGCGACTCACAGAGGTTGTNACAAGGTACAACGTCGTGATAAATAAACAGATACTACTCGTGCTTTTTCCGTTCGCTTGCCAAAAAATGCGTGCTGGAATGCGAAGAGAGAGCCGCGGCCCACTTGTATCAGGATAACATGCGACTCACAGAGGTTGTAGAAAAGTGCGTAAGCAGGAGAAACTTCACACCGATAAGTGCGGTAATCATTCCGATGGTATTTTTTTTAATGGTTTATGAAACCGAACAGAAAAAAAACCGCGTGTAGTAACAACGTGTAAAATCATTTCTGCGCAATGCTGCTGTTTTCAATGCTCCTGGATACGGTGGCGTGAACTCCGAAATTAGTTCTATATCTTTTTCCGAAGCAAAGATAGGCTTATGAGAACACTCCCCCGTCTCTCTCTGTGTGTAGATGTGTGTGGGTTTGTGTATGCGTGTGTGCGTCCCCTAGAAACTTTTGAACCCGTGCACAGAATTTTGCCAACTCGGCACACATACAGTACTTGTTTTGAGTTGCCACGCCGTGCCTCGGGAACAAAGTAACCGAATTATACCAAATTTCGTAGTTGAACAGTTCATCATGTAACATTCAGTTACGTCTTCAGACGAACTTCCATATATGCTGGCACACCTTCATAAAACCAAAAGTAGTAAAGTGATGATGTAAAAATTCTTTAAACAAAATGGGAATGAGCAAAAAAAAAAAAAACACCGGATGTGGGGATTTATATATTTATTATATTTCCCCGGCCATAAACAAATATATAAAAACCGAATATAACAGAAAATAGTTAAGATGAAACATGGGGTGCAAGGAATAGTGATGCGTCTCCTGCAGCCTCCCCTACCACAAGCGACCCTCGCCATCCAGCTGGGGCATTCTGCTTGTACGGACGAGGCTCTGACTGACTATTTATATGTTAACTCACCAGAGTTAACTCTAGAGAATAATTCTAAATTCAAATAAAAACAAATTATTCATTCTTGGCATTGAGACAAATATTTTACGAAAAGTGGTTGTATTAAACAATGATGTAGACGAAGGTAGGCTAAATCGTTACTCGTTTACACTTTCTTTCCTTCAGTTGTAATGGAGGGAGCATAACATGGCGAGGTGAGGTAGAGCAATTGACCAGANTCGTTTACACTTTCTTTCCTTCAGTTGTAATGGAGGGAGCATAACATGGCGAGGTGAGGTAGAGCAATTGACCAGAATTATTGATTTGATTTGATTTATAATTTTGTTTATGAATATGAAATATATAATACAAGGACATAGAACAACACAACAATTACAATTCACAACCCAACAAGCCAGAGTTACAGGCTCTTCTAATGCCAGCCGAGAAAAAGGATAACTTCAGAAATGCCTGTAACAGAAAAAATAACACTGTAAATGAACATGTGGGGAAACTAAACAAAACTCTGAAAATGACAAAATAAAACATCTCAACATTTGTATAAGAAAAATAACTAAAAATTACATATTCTACGAAGGAGGANAAAAGAGGGTAAATACGGGGCTAGGATTATATTTTACCTTTATGTTTGTATTAATTTGCGCGGTATTTGACACTTTTCCACTGTGTGTGTAGCGGTGTGGCGAAGCGCGGAAAGGAATGCGAACCGGCTTCAACCCCCGGCCGGGCGCCTCCCGGATTTTCGCATGTGGCAATATTGCCGGACGATGCCGCCGGTTGGTGGGTTTTCTCGGGCATCTCCCGTTCCCCGTCCTTGCATTCTGGCGCTGCTCCATACTCACCCCACTTCACTCTCATAGGCTCTCAAGACCTCGTTATTTAGAACTGCCCAAATCTCTCAGTACGGATGAAGAAAGAAGGCGTACGTTATTTCCATTATGTTAACAATTGAATTTTGTTAGATGTTGGAAAAGTCTTGCGACTTACTCAGAGTGCAAGGCAGATTGAGCTAATGTACCCTAACTTATGTTTCAAAGCCTTTTCTGTGTGATTTCTTTGGCAAGTGATGTGGGAAGATCCACTTAATCGCTGTGGGGTTCCTGCTTCAATTGTGACTGTGATGCTGCAAGAGATGTATTACTGGCGGAAGGCTGGAATTCTATGGAAACAACCAATTAAGTCAGTTCTATAGATAAACACCATTTCCAGTTATCAGAGCTACAAGAAGTATCTGTATAACAATTGATGAAACAACTCTTTTTTATGGTAATTGAACTCCACTGACGTTGAAAATCAGCACTTCGAAATCTTGATTGGAAACCCGGAATTCTAGGCTAGATCCATTGTTTTTCCATATATCGCCTCAGTATCGGCCTATAGAGCTCATTAAAAAGTTGCAAGTGACTTTTCCGTGCCACTGAGTATGGTAAAATGTTTACAGGATTTAGTATAGAATAGTTAAACGTGTCGAATAACACACATTTTGCTTGTAGAGACATCGTTGTGTGATAAGGAAGTGGGGAGGGGAGTTGGATATGTAGGGAGTTTGTTTGGGCGATAGATTACATGTGAAAGAAAGTGTTTGCTAAATTTGAGTCAGGCTTTTTCTAAACAGTTCTGTTTTCTAAATTTATTCTTATTGATACCCTTGCCAGGAGTGGGCCAACCAAGCTAAGGACGGATTGTGACTTCAATTTGCGGGGTATTAGAAAGGGACGGTTGGTTACGGTTATACGTGTGAAATGTCATATTTATTGATTCGCACAAAATTAGCGTATGTTAATGAAGAATTCAATGGGTGGGGTCAGGATAGATTTTTGGCCAGTCAGAACAAAGAGTTAATGTTAAAAGTAGCTGTCTATTTCCTGTTGTTTTCATAAGGTGAGGATAGTTGAATGCTTGATCTATGTTTGGGAGGGAGCAAAGTGTGTGTGTGTGTGTGTGTGTATGAGAGAGAGAGAGAGAGAGAGAGAAAGTGTGTAGTTAGTATTGGAATGTTCTTATGATTATATATATTTTTTGTCAAGAACGATTCCATTTCAGTTTCTGTTTTCTGTTGTCTCTTTAGAGTATGGAATGATAAAGCAATCTCATAGGCCTATCTTTCCTTCGGAAGTTTGGCTGAACATATTGAGATAATTTCGGAGTTTACACCACCGTACCCAGAAGTCTTGAAAACAGCCACATTTCGCGGAAATGTTTGAACACGTTGCAACTACACGCTTTGTTTTCTATCCGGTTTTATATATATAAAAAAACGTTAATAACATGGATTNCTTGTTTTCTATCCGGTTTCATATATAAAAAAAAACGTTAATAACATGGATTTTTTACCTACATCGATCGGTATGAAATTTATTCATGTGTTAGGCCAGGATTACGATGACTTCACGTTACACGTAACACGTAACACGCATCACGGTACACTTTCACGCGTACGTAAAATGTGATATTTTTGGGTAGTATATTATGATGCTTCACGTAAGCACTTAACCTTTGTGCACTGAATGAAAATGTTGGGGTTAACTTTGTTGCTTTTCTGATTGAGAACTCTCAAAATTCATGTTACACAGGCGTATTTGTGCTTTAATATTGATGTGGCGAAAGTACGACGTTTGTGATTTATGCAAACATTGAAAATAACTAGGACATCGTCATAACCTGAAGAACGAAATGTATCTGGGAGATGTAGACACATTCCTCGTGTACATGGAATAAATCGTAAATATGTAATTAACTCTCATCTGCAGAGAAAATTAAAATTTTGTCTAATGAAATAAGCCTACTAAAATTTTTCAAACTTAACGGTAAACATTGTGTATTTAATGCATTAATTTTTACACCTCTGCAAAACATAATTAATAAACTGCGGCAATGTAAAGCTCCCTATACTTTAACAGGTTAAAAAAATAAATAATTTAAACCTAGCTCTATTACCCTTTCGTCCTTATTCCCGGAAGAAAGTTATATATGCGGTGCATGGATTAAAAAACGTGAGGAGACGACATCGCGAAAATAAAACAAACCCATGAAAAACAAAGCTAACACAACAACTTCCTTGTTGTGATTGGTCAGCGAGAACACGTCGAGCAAGAGTCACGTATCACGTATCACGCAAAAGCTAGACATTGACGAGTTTTTTCATCACGTGAACGTTACGTGAAATGATCGTAATAGGTCTCCTTGGAACACATTAGTCAAGCTGTAGCCGGCTTACGTGAACGTGTTGCTCGTTATGTGTTACGTGAAACGTGAAGTCACTGTAATCCCGACCTTGGGCTACTCTTGCCGCATAGAGCCTGCGCGCTATTCTGCAACCTCTGTGCCTCGCATGCTATCCGGATACAAGAGGGCCGTGAGTGACGCAACCCTTGATAGTAGTAGTTTTTCCCTCTCTTACTGTGTTGTTTGTTTGTGTGTGTGTGTTATTTATTTATTTATCTCTAAGGCATTAATTTTTTTAACATGTAAGCACACAGCATNTTTCCCTCTCTTACTGTGTTTGTTTGTGTGTGTGTGTTATTTATTTATTTATCTCTAAGGCATTAATTTTTTTAACATGTAAGCACACAACATATTTGCAATAATTTCTATAATATTTTTAACCAAAGAATTATAATTTTAACGTTTTCTAGAAACAAATTGAATTATTTCTGAATATTTCCGAATAACTTTGTCTACACATTTTATTTAATTTTTAATATTTCACGCAGTTCAAATTGATATTTTTTCTGCGAAAATGTCTGTAGCGGGGTTGACATATTCCGACGGCCAGTGCTCGTGCAGACATAGAACAAACATCCTCTGTGTAAGCTTCTATCTAACCATTCGGGTATAAAAACAATATTTCGTTCCTTTCGGTGACCCAACTGATGACTCCCCAAACAAGCACACCAAGGCACATCAAATATATTTAATACCTGAGAGATGAGTAAAGTTGGTAATATCTAACGAAAAATAGTTCTTATTAGAGATATTATCAATGTGGGTATTTTTTCCCATCACTTGTAAAGTAAACAAACGTTTAGTGACGAAATATTTAGGTTTTCCGGCAGCACTGTGGAAAAGAAAAATGATTTCCATGTACAAAACATTTATTTTTGAGTGTTTTACCGCGCAAAAATAGGGGGCTTTGGATTCTCCTGCAAGTTTTTCTAGACGGTTTGTGTTTTGTTTACATGTGGCGTGATATGATATGTAGTGAGCAATCGGAAAGTAGAACTTCTCAAGGCTTCAGAAAAGTTTGAAATAACTACGACCACACTACAGACGTGAACCTCCTTACGTGGGTACAACTGCGCGTGAATCCACGGCAATCACGTGGGCAACACTCCAATACAGAGTACTTGCGAATACAGAAGTGAAATAGCCGCTTATTCCGCGAACTTGAGCAGCAAAATGAAGTCACTTGCCACCAAGGTGTCGGAACGCCGTTCGTCAAGCAGCGTCTGGTAAGTTAGTTGCAAGGCGGCATACGGACCACCAGGGAACCTTTCTCAACACGCAGTAGTCAATCAGACAAGAGGCCCACTTCCAATCAGAATATTGACACGCTCACATAAAAGGAACCACCACGCCATGTTGTGTCTATGTAGTTATCTGCTTTGCGACTCCGGCCTCCCACTAAGGCGGCCCCGGCTTGACGTCTGTGTGGTTATCTTCTCTGCGACTCTGGCCTCCCACTAAGGCGGTCCTGGCTTGACGTCGGTGTAGTTATCTTCTCGGCGACTCCGGCCTCCCACTAAGGCGGTCCCGGCTTGACGTCTGTGTAGTTATCTTCTCTGCGACTCCGGCCTCCCACTAAGGCGGTCCCGGCTTGACGTCGGTGTAGTTATCTGCTCTGCGACTCCGGCCTCCCACTAAGGCGGTCCTGGCTTGACGTCGGTGTAGTTATCTGCTCTGCGACTCCGGCCTCCCACTAAGGCGGTCCCGGCTTGACGTCTGTGTAGTTATCTGCTCTGCGACTCCGGCCTCCCACTAAGGCGGTCCCGGCTTGACGTCTGTGTAGTTATCTTCTCTGCGACTCCGGCCTCCCACTAAGGCGGTCCCGGCTTGACGTCTGTGTAGTTATCTGCTCTGCGACTCCGGCCTCCCACTAAGGCGGTCCCGGCTTGACGTCTGTGTAGTTATCTTCTCTGCGACTCCGGCCTCCCACTAAGGCGGTCCCGGCTTGACGTCTGTGTAGTTATCTGCTCTGCGACTCCGGCCTCCCACTAAGGCGGTCCCGGCTTGACGTCTGTGTAGTTATCTTCTCTGCGACTCCGGCCTCCCACTAAGGCGGTCCCGGCTTGACGTCTGTGTAGTTATCTTCTCTGCGACTCCGGCCTCCCACTAAGGCGGTCCCGGCTTGACGTCTGTGTAGTTATCTTCTCTGCGACTCCGGCCTCCCACTAAGGCGGTCCCGGCTTGACGTCTGTGTAGTTATCTTCTCTGCGACTCCGGCCTCCCACTAAGGCGGTCCCGGCTTGACGTCTGTGTAGTTATCTTCTCTGCGACTCCGGCCTCCCACTAAGGCGGTCCCGGCTTGACGTCTGTGTAGTTATCTTCTCTGCGACTCCGGCCTCCCACTAAGGCGGTCCCGGCTTGACGTCTGTGTAGTTATCTTCTCTGCGACTCCGGCCTCCCACTAAGGCGGTCCCGGCTTGACGTCTGTGTAGTTATCTTCTCTGCGACTCCGGCCTCCCACTAAGGCGGTCCCGGCTTGACGTCTGTGTAGTTATCTTCTCTGCGACTCCGGCCTCCCACTAAGGCGGTCCCGGCTTGACGTCTGTGTAGTTATCTTCTCTGCGACTCCGGCCTCCCACTAAGGCGGTCCCGGCTTGACGTCTGTGTAGTTATCTTCTCTGCGACTCCGGCCTCCCACTAAGGCGGTCCCGGCTTGACGTCTGTGTAGTTATCTTCTCTGCGACTCCGGCCTCCCACTAAGGCGGTCCCGGCTTGACGTCTGTGTAGTTATCTTCTCTGCGACTCCGGCCTCCCACTAAGGCGGTCCCGGCTTGACGTCTGTGTAGTTATCTTCTCTGCGACTCCGGCCTCCCACTAAGGCGGTCCTTGCTTGACGCCTGTGTAGTTATCTGCTTTGCGACTCCGGCCTCCCACTAAGGCGGTCCCGGCTTGACGCCTGTGTAGTTATCTTTTGTGTGACTCTAAATATGGGTCAACTGAAAACCCTGCTTAGGACGTACTTTTATGCCGAATATTTACTCTCCCAAATGATGTAAAATCAGCACTGTAATGCTTTACAATGTAATAATACAGTAATAATACACTATAATGTAATTGCAGGAAACGTATATATTTTTATATTACGGCACTTCTTACTCGTATGTGCAAATAACAACCATGAAGTAAATGAGATAGATTCAGTTCCACAAATGTAAGCTCCACATGTTTGATGTGAAGTTGAGGGAACTTCTTTTACTTTGTCCGTACCAACTTAACAGGGATCAGTGTTTAGTTAAAAATACACAGAGTTAGGGACTATGATTTCTTTAGAATATTGATTTCAAGTGTGCTTAATTAACTGCCAGTCAATTAGTGGTTAAGCACAAGTCAAGTTTCTCATCTCGTTACATTGATCACACCGTCATCAGTATATAAACAGAGAGTACACGCGAGAATAACCACATCCTAGAACCTAGGCTTCATACAAAGCTCAAAGAACCCTCCTGAAATATGGCTTCTGAGTCGAAATGATAGCGCTACGACGTTCTGAAGTGCAGGAAGATACGTTACGTTCCATGGCTTTGTAGAGAAGACGTCAAGGAAATCAGTTTTCCTACGAATGGAAATATGTGAAGTATGTTAGAGTAAAATAAAGTCATCAATGTAAACTTTACTTTCGCTCTAATTTAATTTATATGGATGGAAGCTCGCAAAAAGTAAATTATTTTTTAGACCTTTTCGTTTGTTGTTAATATATTTTTAACACAGATTTTTCGAACGCCATGAGGGGATAAACACTGGGAAGTATTCAATATCATGTAAAAGTGAAACGTAGGATCGAAATAAGAAAATTTTGCTAAGAATAACCTTACCAGCACTCAACTTGCTGATCCTGTAAATAAAGTTCTCTATTTCCATCCGTTGCGACAAACAGCCGATTGTTAAGCTATCTCATTTGCTTAGTATTTATTATGCACACATAATTAAACATTTTTTCCCGTACGAGTTAAGGTTATCGCATGATATTGTATATTGATTTTGGTAATGTGTAGTGTTTGTAAAAGTATATAAGAGTACCTATGTTATGCATAAATTCAAGGAGCAGTTAAAACATATGTGTGTACAGCATACTATAGTAACTTAGGCAACAATTAAGTTTTAATCAACTTGCACGTAACCACCAAAAAGTTTTTTTTTTTAGCGTTTCTCAGCTCTCCTGCGTTATGAGATTCTTGGTCCGTGTCAATTTCCAACCTCTACCAGGATATTCATGAAGGAGAGGACATTCATCCTGCACCATATGCCGTATAAACTTCCCCCTCTTCGCATCCTTCGCTCCCCCTCATCACATCGCAGCACTCCGTTCTTCCGCTTGAACAATGGGGCTGCAAGGAAACAGCTCTGTCTTCGCCGACGACGACATAGTGAACGTGATTGGCAGTGAAGAGTAAGGACCTCGCTACTCGCAACAACACTTATGCCAGGGCGAGTGTGTTTGCATCGGGGCGGGTTAGTTCCTTAATGGACCGTAGACTCGGATCGAACCTCGGGTATCTGCGAGGGTGAAGCAAGCTTATGGAAGAGTTGCCCAAAGAAGAACAAGGCAAACAAAGCTAGAGAGTATAGGAAGACGACTAAAATATGAAGTCAACTATAGGTAAATAAATCGTAGATGAGTTTTTTTTCTTCAGAAAACTTCAAACTATTTATAAATTTCGTGTAAACACTGGGATCTTATACTTTTTTTTTTTAAATTATGGATTATTACTTTTTTCAAAGTGAACATTTGTTATGCTTTAAAGGCGTAATTTAAGCATTTCCACGAAAACAAAATTTAAATTGATTTATTCTTTTTACAACCTAATATTTAACTTAACAAACTCACAGCAAAGGCCATACCTCATCAAATGCCTGTTTTAGTGGTTTAGTGTTTTGTTAGAGAATATAAAGTGGTCAGTGCAATTTTACGTTAACAATGCACGGAATGGTAGACTGAAACCAATTTGTCGTATGCCTACTTAAAAAAATTCGACTATAATTCTATTTTTTTACAGTTGTTACTCTTAAACACTTTTACAATGTCTAAAACCTTTGGAGTAAAGAATTATTTCACGTTTGAATACAATAAAATAAAGCTTAAAACCAAAATAAAAAAAAATTAAAAAAAAAGTCATGAAAATTTCCGAAACAGATACTACCTGGAGGTAAATTACATCACCGCCATGTGTACACAAAGTCACAAATATTTTCCCCAGATCATTGTTTTTTTTTGCTTCTCCTTCGTACGTGGAAAGGAAACAACTTTTTCCGACAGGTTATTAATTTTCGCTGGCAGGCAAATTGTGTCGGTACAATTAGCCGGGGCGAAAGCGCGCTGATAAATAGTAGCATTGTGTGCATGAGCACGCGAGCTTCTGAACAAACAGCACGCGAAGTCACGGAAACGCTTGAAAACACGTTTACTCGTCGTGAATCGATTAATCGATAGTGCGCTCCCACGAGCTCGTTGATGAGCATAATGCACGTGGCCACTCGGGTGTAGCTTGGATCCGATCATAGAGCACTGATCGGCGCAAGAACTTTTTCAAATGGTAGTACATAATTAGTTATTTAATTTTATAACGAAATTTAAAAATATTTAGTTAAGTCACATTAAATTTCGGTGACAAAATGTACAAAATACTGTTAAAATTGTATACATTGATGAAGTGTTATTGACAACAAATAAAGTTTATGAATATTCATATGTCTAATAAGAATATACTGTATTCGGAACATTAATAAAACAAACCAAAATATTTTCAGAAAATAGTATAGAAGGGATGCTGAAAAGTGTTACTTTGTGCCTGGCAATATCCATTTTAAAATTTTTTAAGGCTAACCATAGTTAAGAATTAAAAAGAGTTTTCCAAAATATACTTGATTAAAGATGAAATCACATGCTGTTACACGAATCCTATTTTTGAACACCGCTTGTAATGTTCTAAATTTAGTTCATATTAAAGGATCTAGATGAAAGTCGTATTAACAGTTTGACTTGAAATATTTGCAACGTTGGTGCTATTTGGAATGGTTTGCCGTAATTATTGTAATATAAATGACCTGTGAGTTTTATAATGGTGGATAACTTTTTATTTGCTGTGGCTTTACTTGCGTAATGTCGTTCCGAATTTTTAACAAGTCAATCGTACACTGTTTCCAGACAAGACGTGCGTTTATGGTTCGAGTTAATCCAAGGTGGAAGGTGTTGGTGGTTAGTTAACACAATCCATTTTCTGGATAAAAAACTATTGTAATTTTTGTATTTATATCAAATTTAAAATGTTACGGAAGATAAAAGGTTCGGATGTGTTTGGAACGCATCTTCACCACTAGCTGTAATTTTCGTTCATTCACTATAATTTCGAGTCAATATAGAATAATTCTAGATAACTTGTTTAATAATTGTGCCTAAGTATGATATGGACAAAGTGATGTCACTTCCGCACGATATCATGTCATAGTTAATATCAGCGCCTTAAAATGTTAAATAAAGAAGTAATTTATAATTTCTGCATGTTTCGGAATTGTACTGTATTGTAAAATTTAACGGTACGTCGCAGAGATAGTATATTTCATTTTGGGCAAACATTTCGCGATTAAAATGGCTGAGGTGTGCGCATTGGTTTTGCGTTTTCACAACAATACAAAGTAGCAATGGTTATTCAAATTACGCTACCCTTTGTTAATAAAAATTTGGTGTGTTCTAATACAAAATAATATGTTTGGGGCATCAAAACAGGGAGTCGTAATTTCAAAAATACTACTGCCAGATCTTCGAGTGTTCAGTGTTGAATGTTTCATCGTCCTTTCGACCAATGTCTCACTGTAAAGCCAAACGAAGGTCCTTCTGAATGATTTAAGTTAATAATTTAACCCAGTCAATCCCACATACACTAAAGGGGTTCATAATTTGTATATTATAAAATCCTTCCACCCTGAAAAAGTTGCCTGGCACGAGAGCTCTGCTGGTCGATATAACCACACAGTAACTCCACTTACACATTCAATTACGTGACGAAATAATAATTTTGTTGGTTTGTATTACACGATTTTCCACGCAAAAATACGTGTTTATGGTTAAAGACGCAATAATCACTGAGAGTTATTCATATAATAAAATACGATAAAGGCACTGAAAATGAGTGAGCGAGATGAATGACATGGTACATAAACTCTTAAATGACTTTTAACGACGACATCAACATTATGACGGAAAAATAACATCCAACATAATCAGGCGTTACAAATGAAGTACGGAATTGTTGCTCNACGACATCAACATTATGACGGAAAAATAACATCCAACATAATCAGGCGTTACAAATGAAGTACGGAATTGTTGCTCTTGATGATTACTATAATTTAATGACGTTAACAAATTGCTATGAATGATATAGTTTCAGCTACGATAATATATTTTAAACTGAAAGCAATCAACGAGTAGAACACTGAATCAATAGTCTTATTTTATTATTGTTTTTAATTATATTAAATTCTGTCATTTGCACAAGTTTAAAAGAGCCAGATTGAGAATATATGCATTAAAAAGAACATATATTTGCGTTAGGAATATTAGACATCAGCAAATAATAAATTCAAAATTAATTTTTTTACTAGAATTTAATTTTACATTTAATTTTCAAAATGAATTGTTTTGAACACGAGTTTATATATAACTCTAAAGTAAACTTGTTTACGTAAACGCCATCTGCTATTTCACATTGCATAAAAATATTGTTTGGTCTCGCGTATATATGAATGCCTATCTGTTGTTACTAACATAGAAAATCCTTAGTCTTAAGACAAGTGGTTGTCCATCTGACTCGCAGAACCTGCTACTCGCCCACAACGTATAGCGATACGAACTGTTTCTGCTTGCAAAGCCGCCAAACACGAATACACTGAATTTTAAATTAGATAAAGCCTCTCCATTTCTCGGCAAAGTGTTACATTTCCCTAGGGTTTTAGGATCTTTTTTCTCGTCTCTGGGCAAGGTCTTGAATCCGCAAGAGGAAACTATACTTTTAGCACCAACTGTAAAAATACTCACTTTTTTATATCACAACTTTTTGTTCCAGTATATTTGTAAGTGAACAAAATGTGTTCACACATCTGGAAGGATTAGTGAGTATGACGAGCACCTGCAAACAAATATAAAGGCACAAAAGTATTCCGAAAATAAAGGCAGTGAGTACTTAGATATAACCATTTAGAAATGTTCACTTTACAGGAAATCGCACAGAATAACTTCCCCTTTTTTTTTNGTGAGTACTTAGATATAACCATTTAGAAATGTTCACTTTACAGGAAATCGCACAGAATAACTTCCCCTTTTTTTTTCTGTAACGATTATTTTGCAGTATTTAAAAAAAAATATCATTTATGTCCCCGTTTTACGAATTTAAACTAGCTGGAGTGTTGCTTACACAGTACGTCTACAAATAAAAACCAGCAGATAGCCAGACACATCCATGCTTGACCNGTGAGTACTTAGATATAACCATTTAGAAATGTTCACTTTACAGGAAATCGCACAGAATAACTTCCCCTTTTTTTTCCTGTAACGATTATTTTGCAGTATTTAAAAAAAAATATCATTTATGTCCCCGTTTTACGAATTTATANGTATTTAAAAAAAAATATCATTTATGTCCCCGTTTTACGAATTTAAACTAGCTGGAGTGTTGCTTACACAGTACGTCTACAAATAAAAACCAGCAGATAGCCAGACACATCCATGCTTGACCGGAATATTACGCCAGACTTGTTGGTTATTAGAGTACGACTATTACGGGCATATACTCAAAATGAGGTCGTCTGATTTTAAACGTCTGCGAATGTCCTCTCCACTCGCTCATGTATCACCATAACGACTGTCTAAATCACGCATTCAAACAGTGAAATACAATTAGTTTATTTTGGGTCAGTAACAATAAGTATTTTTATAAAAATGTGCGTAACTTTATTGCAATTTCGTTGTATTAAAACTCTGTCAGAAGGAATATAGTAACGCCATAAAACACTTATTTATACAGAATGTCAGATAATTCGCGGAATCAGACTGCACCACACGAAACTGTGATCAAAACTTGGTAGAAAAAACTCTTTGGTAAAAATGCATGAGGCCCCTCGTTTACGAGAAAACCGACATGAAAGATCCAACAACCATTGTGGCAAACATCTGGTGTTCCATTGAGATAAAGGCGAGGTGATATGGCAAGGCTGCAACTAGTATGGCGGGTCATAAGGCATACGGCAAGGGAACGAGTCTAACTCAGTAGTGGCACGCCTGTTGTGACGTTTTCACGTTTCATGTGCTGATGCTTTATGCTGTGCTCAACGTGAAACAAAGTAATTGTTTCTACTTCAATGCCGCTTTTCTTGTAAACTAACAACTTCAAGCTTTTTTTTACCAAAGAGTATATTGTACTTAGTTTTGATCACAGATTCGTGGGGTGCAGTCCGTATCCTCGAATTACCTGACATTCTGTATAAACATTATTCTTACCTGCTTTGAAGGCACGCGATTTGTACAGTTCTAATAGAAAAACCGCCGTTCGCTGAGTGACTACGCCAAGCTCTCTCTACGATCTCAGTGTACACTGTTCTCACTATGATAGGGAACGTTTGCTTCGTCTTTCTCGCGGAGGGATGCCTGAGCACAAGGGATCCAAAGGCATTCATTTGGCAATGTTGCTAGATTGCTCAGTTTGACCGACCATAACGCTGAAGCAGTATACAATATCGTAGGGGAAAATAAACATTATCGGGATGAGTACTAAGTTAACTGCGTTTGCACAACACACGAGTGCCGGTTTCAATACCTTATCTGGGGCGGGGGCGGGGAAACGGGAGATCCCCGAGAAAACGCACCGACCAGCGGCAGCGTCCGGCATGATTGCCACATGCGAAAATCCAGAAAGCAAACCCGGTGGGAATCGAACCAGGTTAGCCTATGCGGGAGGCACGTAGTCTAACCACTACACCACCTTTTCCTTTTACAGATCTCGTGCCTAGATTATGTCTGTTTATATGGGAAAAAAACAAGGGTCGTCTGGTGCTTTATTGGCAATCCGGGGGGAGAGAGTTGTTTTAAAGAATTGTACTTGATGACAATGATAAGGCCCGTCTTGCGAATGTAGCAGTCACGACCCCGCGGATTGTTTCCATGGGATACTCTGTAACTCTACACTTACAGCTCTTGACTTCCATATCTCCGAACCGATGCATAAGTGTTCGAAGGAAAACTGGTTCAGCTCTGACAACGAAGTGGAAGATGGAGTGGAGCAGTGGTTGGATCGGGAAATAGTAAGAATATTCGCAGCTGGTATCGAGAGACAAGCGCGTCGTCGGTGCCATCGCGTTAACGCCGTAGGAGACGCGTGCAATCCCGCCTGACCCTGCGATATGTGTTCGTTTTCCGTGTATCCCTGTGGGTATAACAAAAGAACACTTTCGCACTGGACGTTTGAGACAATATTTATTTTAAAGTAAAGAATAACAGTTTCATTTCAAGGTATGTGCATGTCCCTATTTCACTGTAATGAACTTTATATGTGGCGTANTTTTGAAGTAAAGAATAACAGTTTCATTTCAAGGTATGTGCATGTCCCTATTTCACTGTAATGAACTTTATATGTAGCGTAAGTTAAATAAAATAAAATAATATTCTAGGCACTGGAAAAAATTAGACTTTTATATGTTACTAGTCAATACGNGCGTAAGTTAAATAAAATAAAATAATATTCTAGGCACTGGAAAAAATTAGACTTTTATATGTTACTAGTCAATACGTTAGTGCGTAATGACGATAACCGTCGTCTATAATACGTTTTTTGTGTTAAACAGTAACGAGACAGAGAATATCAGAATATGTATATAATAACTTCCTATCGACAATTCCCCTTTGTGCACTGAGATGGCCAAACATTCGTCCAGAGCGTGTATTACAATCCCACCGCCCTGACGTGTCTGACTCAGTTCAGTTACACGCTTCTATTTCCACGTGACAATGAGGATTTACGTCATATGCCGGTCGAACTTCTGATAGCACTTTGAACAGGAAATAAAGAACTCAAAATCAGTCTACAACACACCAATACGTCTGGAGTGCTGGTCTACGTAAGAAAACATACTATGCCGCGATTCCAGTTAAGAGAAATATTGTTATTCATTAGTTTCATAAAAAAATGTTGACCTCAATTTGAAGTCTAACCATAATGAGTAAGTTAAATATGATGTTTTAACGGATTTACGGCATATGCCTACAAAAAAAAAAATCTGCCAATTTCGAAGACAAACGAAATTTATGAATTGGGTGAAATGGATGAAAGAATAAGAAATAAAAATGAAAAACTACTGTCACTTAAACGGAGCAAGTTACTACAGTGATTTTTTCAATTTTTTGTTACTTGAAAGTGTAAAAATGTTTTCACCACAGTGTTACGAAATTTTCCGACATTAGTTTATAAGCCATGCGGAAGAGAATTACGACTTGATAAAAAATCTGACAAAATTTTTTTTTACGAAAAAATTAACCAAGTTTTTACTTGTTACGTTGNGAATTACGACTTGATAAAAAATCTGACAAAATTTTTTTTTACGAAAAAATTAACCAAGTTTTTACTTGTTACGTTGAGTATGCGTTTCTGCTTCCTCCTTTTGCAGTTAATACTCTCCGGAAACGGTACGGCACGTAATCGTACGAGTGTTAAAGACATTTTAAAATCAGTTTTAGTGCTTTCCAGGTATAATGTTAAATATTCGACAAAGCTCCGATTTTGCATTTTACTAAGACTTTAAAGGATTTTTTCAAAAAGTGAATCTTCGTCGATATTTTATTAAAATTTACGTGCGTTCACGTTTTTGATTGTCAACTCAATGAGCACGGTGAATTGGGCCATGCAAGGCACATGCGGTGCTGAATCTCTCTTCCTCGTTCTTCCCAGTGCTGCCAACTGTTTTTTTTAGAAAGTCTCTAAACCAGTATACAAAACTCACCAGAAAATCACCAGAGCGTAATTATAGTATATTTCAAATTCAATTTAAACAAAATTTACGAAATATTTGTTTTTGCAACTTCAAATGTTATTTATTATTGCTCGTTACAGTTGCATGTATATATATAGCACTGTCAAAAATTTTAACAGTAAAAAAACACGGTCTGAAATTAATAACGTATTCGCTATATATACCCACAAACGTAGAATACTCTCAACATTTATACATGGATACTGCCAAGTACTTTCCCAGGGTAGAGATTGTCAAAACTTCGGTTATGACGGGGCAAAACCGTATCGTTATTCCTCCAGTGACAACCCACGTGACTACCTGTAAAGATATAATATAATTCAATGAAACGTGTAATATGCACCTCAATATATTCCCATGGTCTCTACAGGTGTCAACAATATTTAACAGGCAAATGAACAATACCGAAGACACACGTGTGATAGCATAAAATACATTCTGTCTTACTTAAAATCACCGGATCTGACAGCAGATTTGNGAAAGGTAAAAAACAAATCTCTGGCGGGCCGCGGTGTAGTGGCCAGACTGCTCGCCAGCAGGACGAATCGGGCTCGATACCCGGCGGGGTCTCTCCCGGACGATGCTGTTGGTCCTCACTACATTACAGTTATCCACATACGCCATGTTTGACTTTATATTCAAAGAAAAACAATAGTGAAGCCATGGGAGAGCCAGTTACAATGCTTCATTATGGTCAGACGTGACCTTGATTGAGGCGCCAAGGATTGTTACTAGGGATTCCCCTTACGCCCTTCAATTCGCTGCCAAAAAATTCATAATTCCCAAGAAATCATTAAGGCACTGTAGAAAAAATTAATAAATTTTGAATGACATTGCGTTTAATCTTTAAAAGAGTACAAAACTTATTAAGACAAACAAAATCTTTCATGTTGTCTTCAAATTTAATGTAACGCCATACAAATTCCATACAATAATTGCTCTTATAATCGCAAAGAAAATAATTACTTCTAAACGCAACGCATAAAGATGGATCTCACAATCATAATAAAATTATAACTCTCTGCNGCAAAGAAAATAATTACTTCTAAACGCAACGCATAAAGATGGATCTCACAATCATAATAAAATTATAACTCTCTGCCAGGTGCCAAAAGTACAACGAAACAAAATTTAAATAAAATTAAACATATATTGCTTTCATGTGTAATTATATAAAGAATAGGCGAAAGAGAATTCATAACAAATATACAGTTGTAGAAATGACTTTTCGTGTTTTCAATTATTTATGCTTACACTCATTTCCATAACTTTCAACTCACCACTGTTCAGTATTCATTGCCATTATGTCCCACTCCGCAGTACTCCACTGCTACGTAGAACAGCCACATCATGCCGTAGCAGGCTCTACGATGTTCAGAGGGTCTGCGATGTAAAATCTTGTGATGGGAAGGGAAAAACAGGAACACATTTGGACACCTCTCCCTCTGTTCATTCACGACCCTCATAGCCGACCGCAGCGCAAACCTAACCCAGTATTGGCACCCTGCTGGGGGAAACCACCTTTGTCTTGTCCCCTCACACCACCACTTTATTTTCTAACCTACTCTAAAAGTAAGTATGATGTGTGACCGCGGTAGGGACGGGGGATTATTGCCTCTCAGGGCTAAGCCTCATACGCCTACAGGGAAGGGAAATCATGCAAGGCGATATGCATCGCGGCAGCGAGGAATTGGGTTGCCATGGCCAGTTTCGGCCATGACAACAAAAGTAAACAGCAGGAAAAAAAAGCGATATACTCTCTTTACTATAAATATAGTAAGGCGATATCTGAAAAGACTGATGAAAAAGACGGAGGCAGACTATACTGACGTTATAACGCGCCACATGGTCGAATAGTGACTATATTACGATTTTCATATTTTCACATCATCACCACCCCAAAATTAATGTATACCACATATTTTTCGATACTTATGTTACTGTAGACAATCAACATTTGAACATGTCTAATATATTTTGTCTTACAACTAAAGTCACTTTTTTATTAGGGTACTTATTATTGTGTAAGATGTTTTCATTTGAGGCCAAGTGGTACGTATGCATGTCGATGGCCGGTGTTTCCTTCGCATGGGAAGGCGCCGAGAGCTGGAGGTCAAGATTGTAATGCTAGAAGGAGCGAGCGGTCTATCATAAGTGACGCCGAAGCACACGCCGATAAACTTATCGCAGCTCGCGCCTCGCTGACCCTGAGAAGCTCATATATCTCCTTATTATTCAGGAATGTCGTCGTCATCACCACTACTTTTCCCAGAACAACTTGGATTGCCGAGAATGTTCTATACGGCACCTACCTCAAGTATAAATACTACATACTGGAGAGGAGAGTGATTAAGAGCCGAGAGTTTGGCGTCTCATGNGATAAACTTATCGCAGCTCGCGCCTCGCTGACCCTGAGAAGCTCATATATCTCCTTATTATTCAGGAATGTCGTCATCATCAGCACTACTTTTCCCAGAACAACTTGGATTGCCGAGAATGTTCTAGACGGCACCTACCTCAAGTATAAATACTACATACTGGAGAGGAGAGTGATTAAGAGCCGAGAGTTTGGCGTCTCATGCGACCTTAGGCAACAGTTGGGCGATTCCGGAGTGGCGAGGGACGACTACAGCGATCTACGAGAATGTGTCGGCGAGCTTGTGTGCAGTGAAGGGTGGGACTGATCTGCGGGACTGTGGACTGGATGCGTGAGTGAAAAGACATTCGGGACGGTGGAAATAGACAGTTTTAACTAAATGTGTGGAAAGAATTGTAGCAGTTTAAGGGACATTAGCAAGAGCAAAGACTGTGATAAAGAATTTAATTGAAATGGAGATAGTAATGAAAAATTGCTCTCAATAAGAATAATAAGAATTAATAGGACTCTCAAACTGATAAATAACAGATGTTTGACTGTTTGTAGCATTGAGAATATATAAAAATTATTGAATTTAGTTCTTTTATCTTTATTAAGACCTCCACCCCTCACGTACTCGGATACGCCCCTCAGGCATTCAATGTAACAGTATTAACGAAATACACTGGAATGANACCTCCACCCCTCACGTACTCGGATACGCCCCTCAGGCATTCAATGTAACAGTATTAACGAAATACACTGGAATGATTTTCATAATTTCAATTTAAACTCATTTTATTCACTTCTGATTACAGTAAGCAATCGTAAAATTTTACTCAACATACATTTATACGTCGGCAAGAAAAAGGCGCGACAAAACCAAGAGTGTGGTTAAATCACAGCGAAATAATATTTTATACAATTATATTATTTAGTTGGCAAATTTTTAGCCTGTGCTCAGACTTGTCCTTAGTGTTATTACGAACCTTCCAACGACTTAGACCTGCGTGTGTGTGCCTTGCAGTGCAGAATAATGTGTCTATTATCTGCGAAATACACAGCTTCAAAATGTTTCAATGATAACATCATTTAACAACAAAAGAATATCTAACTTTCATACCAACGTTAATTAATAAATTGGAAACAGAGATAAACGAGAAAAGACAACTTCATAATAATTACACGAGTGTAGTTATGACAATATGTCGCTGAATCCAAATGGTAAATGTATTTATAATTTTAGCCCACACACATTTAAATATATGTGCATATATGGAAAAATAAACACTTAAATTATTACCAAGTAAGCACAAAATAAAATCTGACTAATTAATGGCATCGAAAGGGCCTAAACTTGGGCCCACTTGACTGATAGCAGACTCCTAACTGAATCTCGCTTTAAATAATTAGGTTATATCTCACCGATAAGATTTGTTATCATGTCAGAAATACATAACATTCCTTTCATAAGTCTAAGAAAAACTTCATTTCGTCACGGATGTAACCTCAACTCAGAATAAAATTTCTAGTTAACGCAACTTTTCAGACAGCTCGAAAAAATTATTGAAATAGTTTTGAGAATCACAGGAGGTCGCGAGTAGATCGTTTAGGAAAAGAAATCTCATCCAGAACAAACATATTATAACAGCACACAAAGTGTCTCAAATTAGCTGGAAACGCCTACCAGGTACTGTTTGCGCCAGACATCGTGGCACTCGTTTAAACGTCGGTGCGGGGTTTGTTGTGGATGGGGGAAACAACGGCGCGCGCAGCTCCTGCCTTGTAGTATCCAACCTGAAAACACTATGCCGTCGCACGCAGTTTAACTGTAAAAGAAGCCAACTAAATTGGCATCAGCTGTAAGGTCTGTCCTAAAGATAAGGAAACAGTGCAAAGAGCACTAGAACGAACCGCAAACTACTCTTAGAGAAAGAGAGAGGGGGAGGTGTAAAAAAAGCATAGTGCTAATATTAACATACGTGTAAAATACTTAGTTTCATAATGTAGTTATTTGCTGTTCTAGTATATTCGCTGTTTCTTCACACTTTTTGAATCTGCCTGTGAAAAATCACACCACGTATGACGTGTTTGGTTATCTCCAAAATATGTCGCGTATCACAAGTGTTTTATACTTTTGATAACGTAAAAGTGCTTTATTTTAGGTTCAATTGGTGTGTTGGTAATGCCTAGTAAGAAATAGTTATTATGCAAAATATTACTTCACTGAGAGTGCACGAATGCGGTGTGTAGTCCGTCTGGTGTAATTTCCTGGTCTTGGTTAAGCTTTGTTTGCATGAGGCGGAGGAATATCCTGGAAGTAGAACTTTGGCAGNACCTCCACCCCTCACGTACTCGGATACGCCCCTCAGGCATTCAATGTAACAGTATTAACGAAATACACTGGAATGGTTTTCATAATTTCAATTTAAACTCATTTTCTTCACTTCTGATTACAGTAAGCAATCGTCAAATTTTACTCAACATACATTTATACGTCGGCAAGAAAAAGGCGCGACAAAACCAAGAGTGTGGTTAAATCACAGCGAAATTATATTTTATACAATTATATTATTTAGTTGGCAAATTTTTAGCCTGTGCTCAGACTTGTCCTTAGTGTTATTACGAACCTTTGAACGACTTAAACCGGCGTGTGTGTGTCTTGCAGTACAGAATAATGTGTCTGTTATCTGCGAAATACACAGCTTCAAAATGTTTAGATGATAACATCATTTAACAACAAAAGAATATCTAATTTTCATACCAACGTTAATTAATAAATTGGAAACAGAGATAAACGAGAAAAGACAACTTCATAATAATTACACGCGTGTAGTTATGACAATATGTCGCTGAATCCAAAAGGTAAATGTATTAATAATTTTAGACCACACACATTTAGATATATGTGCATATATGGAAAAATAAACACTTAAATTATTACCAAGTAAGCACAAAATAAAATCTGACTAATTAATGGCATCGAAAGGGCCTAAACTTGGGCCCACTTGACTGATAGCAGACTCCTAACATAACTGAATCTCGCTTTAAATAATTAGGTTATATCTCACCGATAAGATTTGTTATCATGTCAGAAATACATAACATTCCTTTCATAAGTCTAAGAAAAACTTCATTTCGTCACGGATGTAACCTCAACTCAGAATAAAATTTCTAGTTAACGCAACTTTTCAGACAGCTCGAAAAAATTATTGAAATAGTTTTGAGAATCACAGGAGGTCGCGAGTAGATCGTTTAGGAAAAGAAATCTCATCCAGAACAAACATATTATAACAGCACACAAAGTGTCTCAAATTAGCTGGAAACGCCTACCAGGTACTGTTTGCGCCAGACATCGTGGCACTCGTTTAAACGTCGGTGCGGGGTTTGTTGTGGATGGGGGAAACAACGGCGCGCGCAGCTCCTGCCTTGTAGTATCCAACCTGAAAACACTATGCCGTCGCACGCAGTTTAACTGTAAAAGAAGCCAACTAAATTGGCATCAGCTGTAAGGTCTGTCCTAAAGATAAGGAAACAGTGCAAAGAGCACTAGAACGAACCGCAAACTACTCTTAGAGAAAGAGAGAGGGGGAGGTGTAAAAAAAGCATAGTGCTAATATTAACATACGTGTAAAATACTTAGTTTCATAATGTAGTTATTTGCTGTTCTAGTATATTCGCTGTTTCTTCACACTTTTTGAATCTGCCTGTGAAAAATCACACCACGTATTTACGTGTTTGGTTATCTCCAAAATATGTCGCGTATCACAAGTGTTTTATACTTTTGATAACGTAAAAGTGCTTTATTTTAGGTTCAATTTAACTTATACTTATATTTTACCTACAAATAATAATATTTTATTTATAATTAATATAGATAAAATCAGCCAGAAAACAGGTGTGTTGGTAATGCCTAGTAAGAAATAGTTATTATGCAAAATATTACTTCACTGAGAGTGCACGAATGCGGTGTGTAGTCCGTTTGGTGTAATTTCCTGGTCTTGGTTAAGCTTTGTTTGCATGAGGCGGAGGAATATCCTGGAAGTAGAACTTTGGCAGNTGGTGTAATTTCCTGGTCTTGGTTAAGCTTTGTTTGCATGAGGCGGAGGAATATCCTGGAAGTAGAACTTTGGCAGGGCTTTAGAAAAGACGGAAATAACCGTGAATGGAATATACAACGGTGTTACATGACTAGACCCAGCATTTTAATCTGAAAGTGAATATTAACCATTCCGCCTATCAAGGCGTATTTTGCCTCATCACCTCTCTGTGCAAGGCACTGCACTGGAATGTTGTCTTTTTTTTCATTGGAAACTTGACACCATGAGTCTTTCGTCAGTGATATTATTATAACGTAATAATAATAATAATAAATGTGCACTGCACTTCAGTAACTACTCAATACATACTGTACACCAGATTGCTTACCTTGAAACGACTACGAAGACGTCAGTTTAAGACAATTTTATCTTCAATATGTAAACATTAGAACAATAAATAGAAAACGGAAACTTGTCTTCTAACGTGGACTTTTTTGAACTATTGTTCGTAAGCAAACGTCAATTAAAAATATGGCGCAGTTTTTGAATAAAACATTTTCCTCGAAGCTGTGCACACATTTTGATGGCCAAGGCAGGCCGATTTCCCAATTTATTTAATTTGTGGTTTAAGTACATACTTACTCTGTTAGACAGTAAAACTTGTATTACTCTTAACATGTACTGTACTGTATAATTAATACAACGTTTATTCCTATATATCAATACATGTAGGTACTAGCTTAACTTTTACGCTAGTCTCTCTTCCAAAATGTATTAATTATTGTGTTTGACACATCTGCCTGTTTTACGTATCGTAAAACATTTTTGCTTTCATTTTACACTTCGCTGCACGATGTTTTACGCCGAGAGGGATTGATTTCACATCCGGGATAAAGCAAAGGGACGTGTGTCGATTTGAGTGCTACTCTAAGTTCGTACTTAAAGGAACAACTGTTAAGGTCGCTCTCTACTTATCAGGACATATTCAGCATGTCCGAGACGTACAAGCGCGGAGCACGAAGGGCGATTCATGCAAGGGCATCTGTGTCTCTTCGTCTCTGTGCGCAAGACACTGGACTAGTGTACGGTCTGTACTTCAACAACCCGTTTTTATTAGACACTTAAGGGTANGTCTCTGTGCGCAAGACACTGGACTAGTGTACGGTCTGTACTTCAACAACCCGTTTTTATTAGACACTTAAGGGTAATTTAATAACATTTTTGTAGCCCTTTTCCCAATTACCAAAAATAAAGTACAACTATCTGCACAGTACATTTTATTGTCGTCCATTTACATCGGAATCTGTTTTAAATAACAAACCAAAATGATTGCAAACTGAGCTTTCAACCATGCACCAGAACGGTAACGCAGAATGCCTTACATGTGGACAGCTTTTAACTAGGTGTCGTGTAACGCCTTTTGAGTAGAAGCCTCGCTGACNGTCTCTGTGCGCAAGACACTGGACTAGTGTACGGTCTGTACTTCAACAACCCGTTTTTATTAGACACTTAAGGGTCATTTAATAACATTTTTGTAGCCCTTTTCCCAATTACCAAAAATAAAGTACAACTATCTGCACAGTACATTTTATTGTCGTCCATTTACATCGGAATCTGTTTTAAATAACAAACCAAAATTATTGCAAACTGAGCTTTCAACCATGCACCAGAACGGCAACGCAGAATGCCTTACATGTGGACAGCTTTTAACTAGGTGTCGTGTAACGCCTTTTGAGTAGAAGCCTCGCTGACCCCCTTCACGAGCGCCTACCAGTTGACACGTGTCACGAGGCAGGTAAACAGCCAGAACGGATTGCAGTTACACGTGTCAAGGTTGGGCCGAGTAAGAGCTGGCATATCGCCGGAGCACCTGGAAAGTGCTACGTACATACGTAGGAAAGCGGGAGAAATCGCAGAGCCAAGCAAGAGCACCTCTAGCTTCACGCCCGAGAAAACGGCTGACCAATTGAAAGTGGGGGCCACGAATACTCCTCACCCATACCACCCTTGTAGCCAAACCGCGGGAAAATAAGCTGAGATGGTAAATTCAAGGGGCAGATCACCACTTCTCCCGCCCCCGAACCCTCACGAACCATGGCACATGGCTGAATGGCTTTGTACTGAAGGCAACCACCTCCCCCCTTCTCCCAATAAGAGACACACGTGCCGAGACTTAGGAAGGGAAGCTGGAGAGCAAATAAGCGAATTTACATGAGAATAGGGTGCAAGTTCATTATCACCGCGCCGAGGGAAGAGTTGCGTCAAGGAATCACGAGAGGACGTGAGCACGAGCCCAGCACAGCAGTCCAGTGAGACGACATTAAATGCGGGCCTTTTCCAAAGGCCGCCCACTTCTCTGGAGCTCATCCCCAGTTGACAGCATACCAGCAACAACAGCAGAGTAGTTAAGCATCAAGTCGCCGCCCAGAGCAGCCCCCCTCCACCACGAAGTCACCCCAGTTAATACGAGTAGCCAAATTAGAGTACCACACCTCAGAAGTGTTGCTGTATGTTGTTTTTGTTCAAACTCGATACAATATAATTATCCAGTTAAGTAAAACGTCAAAAGACTACCTTATTGAAAAACCTTTAACCTTCTAGGCACCTTATAGTCTATGCCTGGAGGAATTAACTACGACCCTATAAACCACCTATATTCCACAGGTGGGGTTTAAGTGTGCAATCATTTCAGGGAAACCTTGCGAAATGTTTTTGTTCAAGAGTATAGATGAGCACCGCCGCAGCACCTGGCTGTGTACAGCCCTGTTACTGTAGAACTACGAGTCTCAGGTGCCACGACATCTGGTGCTGACAGTAGCTAACACTTGAAGGATCCCGTAGTAACTATTATCATATTAAGGTATTTTGTGGGGCCGTGGGGGTGTAGTGCCTCCCACATAGGCAAACTGAATTTGATTCCCGGCGTGGTCGCTCCCGAATTTTTTGCATGTGGGAATCGTACTGGACGATGCCACTGGTCGGCGGGTTTTCTCGGAGATCTCCCGTTTCCCCGCCCTTGCATTCTGGCGCTGCTCCATACTCACATTATTTCACCTTCATTCGTTCTCAAGAACTCGATGTTAAGAGCCGCCCCAATCTCTCCGTTCCACTTTCTTCACACCAGGTATTTTGAGTTCTGTCATTATATAGAAATACCACAAATTTTGTTATGAATTCTAAATTGTAACTTATAAATATAAAGACTGTTTTAGGACAATCATATCACTAGAATATTTTAACACAAATTTGTAAATGCGTTTTTTTTACAGCGAGTTTATTTAAACCAAATAATTATAACAACAGAATCATGACACGAATACCAATTCAATCAGAAGGTTTGATCTTATTCCATCATTTTATATAGAAATGAAACCGAAAGTTCAATTGTTTTGAATAATGTATTAATTGTTTATTTTTTCAGCTGTCCGCCTAAAGAAAGATCTTGCAGCCTGCAGGGAAAGAAAGAAAAGGCGGGTAGTTGAAGCTGTGCAGGCGGAAAACTACTCGGATATGCGGACCTATGTAGTGCAGAGGAGACCCCGCTCTGAAGGACGGTGCGAGGCGATATGCACTTTACCAACACGACCAGTGTACTCACTGCACATTCGAATTACAGCAATGCACATGTGGTTTAGTGTAAATAGTGGTATGTATGTTACATCAATTATGTATTACACAAATTACATGTATCACTTTGGTGTGATTATTTTTATTGGCATAGCCAGATTTCAGGCAATGAGGGTTGCGGATGTCAAAACAATACGCTAAGGTTATTTCAGAAAGACGTTAGTGATTTCAACTAACTCTGTTGAACGTATGAAATATACATACCCTGTCCGCAACTTAGAAATATTAATAAATTCGTATTTTTTAAAAATTGAAATGCTTGATTAAAGGCTTAATTTTATTTACGATGACATTTATGTTAGTAGAATAAACTAACTAAAAAAAATGTATCTTAAATATCACTGACTTGGAATAATTAATAACCATTATAATGCTGCCTTATTTCAACTGCAATTAACTTTAAATCCTGTTCATTTACTATATTAGATATTTGGAAAGAAACTTACAACAGATATGGGGGTGCCACTGCATACCTCTGTCTCCGTCGATGATTCTTTTTTTCTGTAATCCCATTCCCGCGCAATTGAGCGTCATTCTGACCCGGGCAGACAGGTAAATATTACAAAAAAAATTCGTACACAAAAAGCTAACAACAATATGTAAATATATGTTAAAGACATCGTGTGTGCGACACAGCTTCAGTTTTTCACTCAATTACATATAAGTGGTAAACAGTGGACATTGTGACCATATTTCCCTTCTCCTAGACATTGTGCGGCGTGTGTGCTGACAGTGAATGGAAGTTAGGCCACCCCTCGTACACTACAGTTAAGCAGGCAGCGGCCATCTCGGTAGGAGGGGCTGTGAACTGGCCCACCTATTGTTTATTTAGGGACTCCAGGTAATCGTGCGGCATTTTATCGCTGATCCCGGCCGAACATAAATCCCGAGTTTCCCGCACCAGACGTGGTGGGGGATACCGTGACGCGTGGTGAGTGCATAGGGATAGGAATTGCTCTGTATTCACACCCTGTGAATTAACCCCCGGGATGTCCCGCAGTATAAGAATACACGGGGATGAACCGAAGCCGAAGGAAACAGGGAAAGTTCCGAAAATTAGCTGATATAAGCCCTCTACGAAGGAAACAGGGTAACCCCGCAGAGATAAGTGCCGACACAGCTGCCAGGAACCCCCGAGATGCTTGTCGCACCCCTCCCTCCTCCCCTAGTTTGAGCGAGCGAGTCGCTGACGAGACCGAAATCCTATACAAAAACGCGCGAGGGACGCCAGGGAAGTCCCTGTTTCTGTCAACACAATCTGCTGACAGCCAATTTGAATATATCGGGAGACGGGTTAAATTCGAGAGCAGCCAAGGTTCATGAGCATTCAGTCGTGGTCATTCAGTCGCGAGCGGTCATTCAGTTGCGAGCGATCAGTCAGTCAGTGATCGTCGGGCAGTTGTCATCGGCAGTCGTGAGCGAGACAGAGAAGGCAGTTAGGCGAGAGGCAGTCGTATCAACGGGCCGGAGTTCGGGGCTGGCCCAGGCAGTCAGTTGTAATCAGTTGTTCACAGTCAGTTGTTCGGGAGCAATTATCGCCAGCCAAGATGGGAGTTGTTCGGCGGTACAGCCGCGAGATGAGATAGATGCAACCGAAACGGGAGAAGCCGAGACGGGAGTAAACAATCGTGTGACGAGAACAGTGCCGAGAATATGAGTAAATTTCCGGAAACGAGTGGTAGCCCCTGTCCGAGTGGCACCCGAAACTTCATGTGTAAATTCCCGAGACAAACACAGTAAAAGTACCGAGAACTTATGAGTTCATTTCCGAAAACGTAGTGGCAGTTTCCGCGGTTAGGAATGCAGACAGAAACGCGATAGCCGGAAGAAGGCCGAGGAGGAAGCACTCTCCAATCAGGAACGCTAGCCGGGATCGCAGGGAAAGTAGAAGTCACGGGAGAACCCTAATCCCGGACTTCAGAGAGAGAGAGAGAGAGAGACCGTCAAAGCCGCAAGAAAAAGCCAACTTAGTACAGCACATCAACGAGAGCCAGTCCGAGGGCCAGAACTAGGGCCACTCAACTCACCATGCCTCAGCTACCAACGAAGACAACTCACCAAAGCCACAGTCACAGATAAGTAGAGAAACGTCTCCCTTCAACCTTCCCCGATGCATAGTATTCAGCCTACCAGCCCTTCAGGTAAACGTCTTGCAGGGGGGCTCAGTCTCGCCAGTGTGTGTAATAACTATGTGACCTTCTGATCAATAAAATCCTGGTGAGTTAAATAATGGAAAATACGAGTATTTGTTTACCCCTAAAGCAACAACCTCAGGTGTCATTAGTCTGCACCTAAATAATTTAACTATATGAACTAGTGGCCACCACCCTGTATAACTACGGTGGCCAAGTAGCGACAACCGATGACTTGAGAATTTCTCTGTGGAACTTCTTTTTCATTCCACTACGTCCCACTTTCGGACGTCAACTTATTTCATCTCGTTGACAGACAGCAGTCTCTTTCTCTTTTCGGCGGCCTCCTTGAATACTGTCACACCTATGCTATTAATGATGTAGTTTGATATTAGTCTTATGCGCAGATAACCAAAGTTGGATCATTCGTGACTGAAGCGATAATACGTACGTTTATGTTGGTATTGCAACAGACACAGGTTTCCATTAAAATATTATTTTTCGTAACTATTATTATTTCTTAAAGTCGATCAAGACTCGTAAATATTAAAACAAGCGATTGCGTAGACAGGGTACTAATCGTCAAGAGTCCCTGACATTAATGTTTGAGATTTGTGGTGGTAAAACATTTTTTAAATATTGGATCACAAAAATTGGCGAGAAAACAGCTGACATGCGCTCTCTACCTCTGCATTCGTAGTAAATTTACGTTCAGGACTCGCTGCATTGCCACAGGGTTATCTAGCCGCAGAGGCACTCTACTACTCGACAATGCGTGCTCCTGGATAGCCGCCATTCACACAGCTGTAATGGCCAAACAGCGACCTATCTGACACTCGCCTAATACACGTTCGACGATTTTTACTGTAGAGATATGTCGGTTACGTTTAGAATGGACTGTTAAACAATGATACCCTCTGCACTAAGAGAAATATATGGATGTAGGATCCATCTAGACTGCTAAAATAAGGACAGCTATCTGATGGATTGTAGTTCCCATCTAAATATTGTTAACGCAGATAGTAATACCAAAATAACTGTTTGTTGTATTCCTGTCTGCGTTTGTATCTGCTGCTGCCCATATCGCTGCTACAGCAGAACACAGTTTTCCTACTACAAAACAGGTAGTATCTCCAACATAAAAATCTGACAGTATTTTGATTGTTTCCGCAACAATACGTACATTAAAACTCGATTACAGAACTGTTCAGTAATAGCAACAGAACATTAAGTTACGTTATTATAATACTGACTGTTAAGGGAACAATCCGAATATTGTTGAAGTGTTTCTGTTGGAGGTACTATCTGTTTCGTAGTAGTACCACAGTGCTCTGGTAGCAGCCATGTGTACAGTTGTAGATACAATCGCAGACAGGAATGCTACAAACAGTTCTGTTGCTATTACTATCTAGGCCTATGTTAATAATATTTATATGCTACTTACAACCCATAAGATGGCTGTCGCTATTTTAAAAACCTTGATGGTTCCTACAACCATATTTTCTTTTCTCAGTGTGACACCCTGTGAAAATATCCTGAGTTGTTTCTGAAAAATATGTAGGCTCAAATTACGAAAAGTCATCGGTTCCAACGATAAGTTACGTTTTGCGTTATTACATTCGTTAAAAAGTTTATAAACAAAGGTGTAATATAAAACTGCACTGTATATAACAGAATTGATATATATGACGATTTTTAATGATGACGCAGTGTTCGAATTTCCGTTACCTAAAACGGGTTACAATGCANACAGTGCTCTGGTAGCAGCCATGTGTACAGTTGTAGATACAATCGCAGACAGGAATGCTACAAACAGTTCTGTTGCTATTACTATCTAGGCCTATGTTAATAATATTTATATGCTACCCATAAGATGGCTGTCGCTATTTTAAAAACCTTGATGGTTCCTACAACCATATTTTCTTTTCTCAGTGTGACACCCTGTGAAAATATCCGGAGTTGTTTCTGAAAAATATGTAGGCTCAAATTACGAAAAGTCATCGGTTCCAACGATAAGTTACGTTTTGCGTTATTACATTCGTTAAAAAGTTTATAAACAAAGGTGAAATATAAAACTGCACTGTATATAAAAGAATTGATATATATGACGATTTTTAATGATGACGCAGTGTTCGAATTTCCGTTACCTAAAACGGGTTACAATGCANAGAATTGATATATATGACGATTTTTAATGATGACGCAGTGTTCGAATTTCCGTTACCTAAAACGGGTTACAATGCACCAAAGAACAGCTTTTTTACGTGTGTCTACAATAGCTGATGACGCAGAATCGTAAATTAAAGTTATAAATGAATGTGCGATAAGAAAACCAGCCAGTTAATTTCGCGGAACGGAACTAATGACTAATGTGTTAGAACTACCTCCCCCGCCCAGTATTTCGGGTGATATGTACAGCGCTTTATTAGCGACGCACAGCGCAATCCCTTGAGTGCCAACGAGACAGTTAAGTGAATTTGCCATTTGTTCTTCTCAGTGACGCAGGTACGATCTTATCGAATCTTGCTCCCACGCCATGAATATTCAACAGTCTCGAGCAGTTGGTATAACACCTTGGCATCAGCACACACGATCCTTCTCAAGAATCAGGGTGTTTTTTCATGTGCGTACGAGTAACTCCGTAAATACAGAATGTCAGGTAATTTGCGGATACGGACTGCATCCCACGAATCTGTGATCAAAACTAAGTACAATATACTCTTTGGTAAAAAAAAGCTTGAAGTCCTTAGTTTACGAGAAAAGCGGCATTGAAGTAGATACAATTACTTTGTTTCACGTTCAGCACAGCATACATCATCAGCACATAAAACGTGAAAACGTCATAACAGGCGTGCCACTACTGAGTTAGACTCGTTCCCTTGCCGTATGCCTTATGACCCGCCANAAGCATCAGCACATGAAACGTGAAAACGTCATAACAGGCGTGCCACTACTGAGTTAGACTCGTTCCCTTGCCGTATGCCTTATGACCCGCCATACTAGTTGCAGCATTGTCACATCATTTCACCTTTATCNCATACTAGTTGCAGCATTGTCACATCATTTCACCTTTATCTAATTGGAATACCACATGTTTGCCACAATGGTTGTTGGATCTTTCATGTCGGTTTTCTCGTAAACGAGGGGCCTCATACATTTTTACCAAAGAATATTTTCTACTAAGTTTTGATCACAGATTCGTGTTGTGCAGTCATTATCAGCGAATACCTCACAACCTATATAAGAATTGTAACTCAGCCTTTACCGTATGTTTTACACTAGAAATAGTCATATTATCTTCTCAGGTTAGTTATGTTTAGAGGTTGTATTATTAAGCATAAAGGTTAAATAAGACGGCATCTGCTTATCACAATGAGCACCGACCCACGTGATCCTATGTGGTGTTGGCTGGAACAATTGTCAGTGCGAACTCCTGGCGAGTTGAGCATAACTCGTTTGCGAGAACGGCCACCGAATACCCTCAAGCGACATCAATCACATCTGTAACGATTAACAAATGCGTTATTAACAAACCCATAGCATTTGGTAACTATTTTTTTCTTCAGAGTACAATGCGTGTCTGGCCATTTTCACAGTTGATTTTATCGGGTGCATTTACTTAACGTGCGTGAGTTACGTTTTTAGAGTTGTTCATACTTAACTTCCTTGCTGAATCTGTAATTTATTTATTTGCGCGAAGTTGTGCTGGCTATTATAACAGTGCCATTATAGNCTTAACTTCCTTGCTGAATCTGTAATTTATTTATTTGCGCGAAGTTGTGCTGGCTATTATAACAGTGCCATTATATAATATTAAATGCAATTTATGTTTACAGCAAATATTTATTTTATGCTTTGTTTCGTCTATATTTTCACGCAATTTTGTTAATAGCCTCACGTTAATTGTTTTCGTTTTGTGTCAACATNATGCTTTGTTTCGTCTATATTTTCACGCAATTTTGTTAATAGCCTCACGTTAATTGTTTTCGTTTTGTGTCAACATAATTTTTAATGATAATTGTACACCACCCATCCATTTTACTAGGAATATGATTTTCAGTGGTTTAAATCTAAATGTTCAAATAATTTTCTGGAAGACATTTTTATGTTATTATTTTATATATATAATTTTCGGAATTAATTAATTTTTTTTCAATTTTGTATTAATTGTATTTTATTTTGTTGTGTTTTTCGTTATAGGTGTTTTCAGTTTATTCCTCCGTTTTTGGGAAGTAGTTTTCTTGTAGTGCTTGTCCAGGCGTCCATTACTGCAACTGCCACCGACTGCTCACCGCGGGCGCCTGCGGCTGGAATGGTGCGTGGAACGGAGGCACGAACTCAATCCCTCTTCTGCTTGCAGCAGCACGATGGTGCAGTGGCGCACGCCTTGCCGAGTCCTGCATCGTGCACCGTGATACCGACCCAGCACCTGGAGTCGTGGTGCGGGACACCATCGGACTCCAGTCCCGCTCGCACCTAGTCCGTATCGCTGGCGCGCTGAACAGCAACTGTTACATCGCGAAGGTTGTTGTCCCCTATCTTCAGGGCAAGCCTGGGGCCCTTTACAAACAGGACGATGCACGACCGCACGTGCAACACGCGTTCCGACGGCTCCCCGATCACAACCATGTCACACAGCTTCCTTGGTCTGCGCGTTCACCGGATCTCTCGCCCATTCATGGTCAGACGACGACTGACCCGCCATGGCCACAGCGGCGGAGATACCCCATATGAACATCTGAAGTCTTTTCTTCTTATTGCTATAGTGAATCGATTCCTTCAAATGTAAAAGTAATGCTGTATGAACCTAGCCGCGTCATTGAGAAGAAAAGACTTCAGATGTCCATCTGGGGTACCTCCGCCGCTGTGGCCATGGCAGGTCAGTCGTCGTCCGACCATGAATGGGCGAGAGATCCGGTGAACGCGCAGACCAAGGAAGCTGTGTGGCATGGTTGTGATCGGGGAGCCGTCGGAATGCGGTTATTGCCGCCCGTGGCGAGGCTACGCAGTGCTGATTCCTCCATGTTCTGTACGTCACACCGAACTGCAAGAACAATCAGGTCACCTGTATGATTGGTATTCTGTCCGATAAATATTGTTATGACGAGACGTTAAGCCCTACCTACCAACTATCCTAGTTCAATTTCAGACGCAACAACACCCATTCAAGTAGTCTTATAGGTTAGTTTAGGTGTTTTGCAATTCTAATGACCAGCAGTATAGTAATATTTATTACATAGATTTGAGAAAGTTTTATAGCTTTATTACATAAAAATATTTTTTCAAGTCCTGGCATTTTATTAAGCACCGTATTTTATTAGCCTTGCCTTACAATTACATAAAAGTTTAAAAATTGTGTGTGATTTTTATCATTTTGAGGAGCTAAGTATGGCAAAATAAGTATGAAACTCTAAGTCAAAGCAGTCAGTTGTAATATTAAAATTTATTGGTATTTTACACAGAGTCCCACAACGTTGAACAAATAGGTAATTATTTCTTCACAATCAATTCCGCAATATAATCTTGTGGAATTTTTCACTTTGTATATCTTATACTTCAATTAATTTCTGTATATGGACTGAACATATTTTACATTTTACAAAACTAGTTTGCTTAGGTATGTTTTGTAAAATATTTATACTATTTATCTTATGAATACGTGCATTTATAGCATTAAAATGTAAAGTTTAATTCAAGCTAACTTTCTTTAAAGACCTAGATCTAATGCAACCTTCTAACATCATGCGGAAAAGCAGATAAGAAAAACAATTGAATAGTTGGTAACAAGCGAAATCATTTATATTGATTTAAAGAAACAAAAATTAAACTATCGTAAACACATCAGCATTCGTAAGAAACGAGCAATTTGAATAAATACTACATTTCTTTATGTTCGTTGTGTAACGTTAACTTCAAGTGCACATTCTTTTAAAACTATTTCACGTGCAGAATTCCACTGAAGTGACACCTTCCGGAATTGCCCTTTTTTTTTTATTTACGTAAGTTTTGCACAACGTTTTCTGAAGGGGGAAAAAAAAAAGAAAAAAAAAAAGATCATTCATTGATTTATTGTCGGGAGGAAAAAAAAAATTCCCCGCTTCTTGCGCGGAACGCTTGACGATNAAAGACCTAGATCTAATGCAACCTTCTAACATCATGCGGAAAAGCAGATAAGAAAAACAATTGAATAGTTGGTAAAAAGCGAAATCATTTATATTGATTTAAAGAAACAAAAATTAAACTATCGTAAACACATCAGCATTCGTAAGAAACGANACACACACACAGACAGACAAAGGGCCGTGTCCCGAACTGCGTGTCACAAATTCCCGATATGGTTGCGGTGGCTGGCGCTGCGTGACGGCGACAAAAGAGGATCAACGTGGAGCCACTCATGTGATTGCTACCTCGCCAAGAGCTAGTGTGAGCGGCAAAGCGTGGTTCTAATCAGTTACGGCCGCGCGCGTGGTATTTATTGCACTCCCCCTTCCCTCTCCAACCCACACACCCACTGGTGGCTCTGCAAAGTGGCCATCACTTCTCTTCAAAAAAATCTATATACTACTGTTTTTCCAATTCTTTGAAATATTTTTCGAATGAAATGCCAACATTGCTATCTAAAACATGTTGAAAGGTTAGGTGGACAACAGCGCGAATGTTTGAGATTTTACTACTATGAAAGTCGGCATGTTTGATTTTCGAGAGGCATTTTTATTTTTTTTCCACCGCGAATTCGAGACCGCATTCCATATTAATTTGGTCGACGTAAATTAAATACTCGTTAATGGGGTATAGTATCCTTCCATCTCGGATTTGCTATAGTTTCGCAGTAGCATACTTTCCAGATCAAATATTTGAAAACGAGGGGATACAACATGAGAGGCTGCACTATCATAAGGTTTGCGCACAGTATGTCCCACAAAATCTGACTGCAGAACTAAACTTGCTGTGCGTCAGGGCATATTGCATATCATAACAGATATTCTTAAGGAACCAATGTTTTGTTCATTTTGTTTTTGTTGCATCTGTGACAGAAATAAAGATTAACTAATTGTTTACTCTTTTTCAGTCTCACATAAGAAAATACAGACTTAAGACAGTCCATTCTGTTTTCAGGAATCCTGTAAAGTAGTTTAGCATGTAATAATAAATAAGGATTGCATGTTAATATTGAATGCTAACAGTAAGTTATAAAAATATATAAACAAACACAAGATGGAAACAATTCTACCACATTAACATGTCTATACAACATTGAACGAATTCTTTGGCAACTAGCGCTAAAACTTATTTTCNTGCGTCAGGGCATATTGCATATCATAACAGATATTCTTAAGGAACCAATGTTTTGTTCATTTTGTTTTTGTTGCACCTGTGACAGAAATAAAGATTAACTAATTGTTTAGTCTTTTTCAGTCTCACATAAGAAAATACAGACTTAAGACAGTCCATTCTGTTTTCAGGAATCCTGTAAAGTAGTTTAGCATGTAATAATAAATAAGGATTGCATGTTAATATTGAATGCTAACAGTAAGTTATAAAAATATATAAACAAACACAAGATGTAAACAATTCTACCACATTAACATGTCTATACAACATTGAACGAATTCTTTGGCAACTAGCGCTAAAACTTATTTTCGCAGGTTTATTAAAGCCCTTTACTATTGCCATCATGTAAGGATAGCCAGGGGAGTGGCTTAGGTACTAAACAAAGCCAACGAATTAATCAGAGTAGATTTTTTATCAAGTCTATAAAGAAGTAGTGAAACTTCCGAGAATATAGTGTACGAATACACATTGGATTGATTTCAAAATAATAAAACAGCCAAGGTTTTTGGCTTTTTTCCCCTCCGAATGGCGCTAAAACAATTTAACTACCTGTTCTCTTACGTTGTAAACGCATGCATCTAGGCACNTATAGTGTACGAATACACATTGGATTGATTTCAAAATAATAAAACAGCCAAGGTTTTTGGCTTTTTTCCCCTCCGATATGACTACCTGTTCTCTCCCGTTGTAAACGCATGCATCTAGGCGCNCCAAGGTTTTTGGCTTTTTTCCCCTCCGAATGGCGCTAAAACAATTTAACTACCTGTTCTCTTACGTTGTAAACGCATGCATCTAGGCACGAGAAGGTACGACGAACTTCTAGCAGCGCCCTTCTGTGCCGCACGTCTGTGGAACATATCCCTGATGCAGTGATACTGGAATCACTTCTTTCTTTTGATCAGACGATAATTTCAACGCAATTTAGTTTACAGTTTATCCGCAGCATCTTCACATGTTTTTTTGGAATCAAACATTTGAAAAAATCGCCCAATGTAAGACGTGTTTGGTTGTTTCTTAAATATGTCATGTATCACAAGCGTTTTATACGTCTGTTAACACAACATTATTTTATTTTTGGTAAAATTGAATTTTTGCTTATATTTATGTAGAAGTTATAATATTTCCCATACTAATTAATACAAATAAAACAGGACAATTAGGTGATTTCGTAATGCCTACTAAGAAATATTTATTATACAAAATATTATTAAACTAAGTGTGCACAAATGCGGTGCATTTTCCTTTCAGTGTAATTTTCTAGAATAAGTCCAGGGCACTGCCTACCNTTAAACTAAGTGCGCACAAATGCGGTGCATTTTCCTTTCAGTGTAATTTTCTAGAATAAGTTCAGGGCACTGCCTATCGGCTGGCAGCTGCGAAATTGTAATAGGAAATCCCATGTTAAGGAAATTTCGCCTCAGTGCGTTAATTTTAAAGATAAGCGTTTCAACCCAAATGCATTCTTCACACATTTTTTTAGGAGAAGATCCCTACGAGCGTATACTTTCAATATGGTTAGGCAGCATGTGCGTTTCTTTGTAAAACACAAGTGTTTAAGATTCCTTGCAAACAGGTTATATATGTTACGGAAACATCCCCGCTGTAGGAAAATTCTCCTAAAAAATTCGTGAATTTTGGTTGAAACGCATATCTTCAAAATTAACGCACCTAGGCGAAATTTCCTTAACAAGGGATTTCCTATTTAAATTTCGCAGCTGCCAGCCGGTAGGCAGTGCCCTTAAGCTTTCTGCATGAGGCGGAAGAATAGCCTGAAAGCAGAGCTTTAGCGGGGTCTTTGAAACATTGGAAGTAACCGTGAATGGACTATATATCCGTTGGCTCCTTTTTGGCGCGCAAAATTTCATGGAAAAGAGTATATTAAAAATTTAATGATTTTTAATTGAACATAATTGACTCGCAAAATTTGTTCGTGATATGAAAACATTATAATGAAGAAATATATATATATATATATATATATCTTGTAATTATTTAACAGGATATGTAGGTATGAAATAACTAAATTTAATAACTAGTGATTTTTTTTTATGCAACGCACTGATTTAATGAATTAGACACAAATATTGTTTCCTCCATATTTCGGACGTGGTGGACAAATTTCGCTCACAAGAGTGGAAACGCGGACTGGTTTATTTTCAAACATTGATCGTTACAAACCTTTTCATGCCGTACTTTTTTGGTTTCTGTAAATAGCTTGTAGCAATTCCATTATGATCTGAGGAAGCAGAAAAGTGCAAGGTCTGCTCTATACTTGAAATATTAATTAACAGTAGAGACGAGAGGTACGATTAAAAGTACTAAATAGCCAACATCCAATTACACAATTTGTCTGCCATACTGTAAAATGGAAACATTTTTGCGCCTACTGAAAGCGTAAGTGGAAAGCGGAAAAGTTAAACTGTTGGCCCGTTTTCATAAGGAAAAAAAAATAGCTTTGCTATTTTAATGTCAATCTCTTGCAATCGTATCTTAAAAATGTTTTCAGAAATACTGATGCACTGAACAGAATCGTGTTGCAAGTAAAATATTATTGATGAATTTTGAAAGTAATATATTTCCGCTCTATTTTGTCCTTCTCTTCATTATGCACGTTTGCATGTCATTATGTATACATTTTGCTAAGTTTAACTAAAATATTATTTATTTTACTAAGTAGTGTCACACCCGGATTTTCGTGCTGGACGATGCCGCTGGTCAGCGGATTTTCTCGGGGATCTCCCCTTTCCCCCACCCTTTCATTCCGGCGCTGCTCCATACTAACGTCAATCACCTTCACCGACTCTCAAAACCTCGCTGTTAAGAGCCGCCCAAATATCTTCACTCATTCTATATATGCATTAAAAAACTGAAAATAAAATAAATAATTTCAGTATTCACGCATGTTTATCTAATGCTTTAAATTCAACGTTAAAACACGGAACTACTTTCCCTCCTTCGTTGGCAAATTTACTAGGCTCATGTCACTCTTTGTGTCCGTTAAAATATACGTGCAGGTATGGCCAGTGACATTTATAAAAGGCTGATTTCAAAAGTGCTTACTTTACCGTGAACAGCCTTTCATTTGGTTGCTCCAAACAAACTTTTTTTTATTCAAGGAAACCTTTTTCTAAGTGAAAGGGTATTTTTTCAAAGGGTGGTTCTCTAAAAAGTTGTATTAAGCGTGAACGAGCTGTATGCACGAGTGTAAGGGGTATTCTGCCCGGGAACCACACAGACTCGCACAGGCTCAGCTAACGTAACGCCGACTGCGAGTCTGTCATCTTTATCTGCGGCATGCAAGTACTGAACAACAGAGGAGTAGTCGTGAGTTTACATAATACCCACTCTCCTGCAATGTGGAACGCTAGCTGCTAAATCGATACGTGATTATATCTTAAAGGAAAAATCTTTGTGAAATACGTTCAAAACACGCGACGTAGTGACTTATAAATTGGAAACACTGGGATGTTTTGAATTTGAGAAGGCAAAAAGATGAAAACTTATTGTCTGTAGCGCAGATGTTTCATTACATGGCCACACAAGAATACAGTATTCATTGGCAAAAGTACTGCTTTAGTTTAGTGTTGGTGATTGCTGACTCTTACCAACACCTAGAAGCTCAGCAGAGTTACCGTTTAGCACTAACTAAATTTAATTTTACAACGGGATTGCAGTAAATCGACATGGGTGGCGGTCGAGCACATAACCTCCCTAGACAAGCTTACTATCACATTCCTGGGCTGGAAATTACGAGACGGGGACGGGAAGGAGAGGGAGAGTGGTGAACATTCAATTACGAAAGTGTTTCATTTAGCGCCACTTTTTTTTACAGCGGGAATTGTTCTAATCACTAGGAGTTAGTAGTTGCTATGACGTACTGCAAAGAAATTCAAAATAAGCCCTGAACATAGCACAGTGTAAAACAGACCACTTTTAATAACGCGTTTCCTGCGAAATACGTGAATGTGCTTTTAATGAATTGGCGCTTTCTACCTCGTCGAAACGTTTACAAATTTGGTATTCCTGTTTCGTTGAACTACCACGAGAGTAATGAACGACAATGAATGTTTTATCGTAACGAAGCTATGGGAAAGTCCCGCAGCTCGGCTGGTTTACCACGACTCTCGTCCGAGGCTACATTTGGAGTGCACCTGTCATTTGAAATACGCTCTCGGAGCGAGTTTCAGCTTATCAGCCTTATACATGGACTGAAAATGAAGCAGACAGATTTTACTGTCCTGTGCATGTCCTCAACCAAGGTTAATTCTACTCAGGTTTGGAACAAAACGCTATTTATTATGTAAGAGTTTGGCATAGGGAAAATTTTCGCCACAAGGTGCGCTGGTATTCCAAATAGGTTGCTTTCAAGTTGGTCCTAAGTTGAGAAATTATATTTATTTGCCTTTAAAAGTTCGTGCTTGTCTCCAAGCATTATATATACTTACCCAAACCAAAACTCTAAGTTTTAACTTTATTTTGTAACTATTATTTACGCCCTTCAATGGTGTTTGCAAGAACAAACAATAAAAATGTAATTGTGTTTGGCATTGAACGTTCATAAGCAAGCTTATTTAAATGGAGAAACGTTCTGAATATAAGTGCGAAATAAATATAATCGCCATTAAAATGAACTTTGTACTTTTCTGCTTCCCCTCAAACAAACTGCACAGGAAAGCACTAAATATGATATATTGAACTATTTCACTATTTTTTCCCCTGATTAAATTGTCATATTCCACTGAACTAATTGTGTCAGCCAACGTTTTGCTGAATTCAATTTACGACAGAATATAAAAAAAAACATGTGAATTTATTTAGTTATATTTTTACTCTATTGCGGAGAACGAAGTTACGTAGGTTCTAACACAATATAAATTGGAATATTTTAAACAATAATAGTTTGTTTTATGAACATTTTAATTATCCCGTTCACTTACAAACAAAACGGGTAAAATCCGGCACTCACGCGACACCAGTGCAGCCTGGCGGCGATTATTTTTAGTTGATAAACTAAAAGCATTGAGATTCCCAACCTGAGTGGAATAAACCTTATCCCAACACTGACTCGTCCATCGCTAATATACTTGTCTAAGTCACATGGTGAACAGGGAAAATGGTTTGTTCACATTTTAATTTTCAATAGATCCACCGTTTTATATTAATATTATATTAGTGTTTTAATGTAACAAACTTGTAGATATTCTATTTGCATTAAAACTAGATTAGAGGAAGAGTATGAACATATCAGAGCACTTACTTACATAAAGAGTGTTCTGACATAAAATCCAACCAACGTTGTNTAGAGGAAGAGTATGAACATATCAGAGCACTTACTTACATAAAGAGTGTTCTGACATAAAATCCAACCAACGTTGTTTTTGTTAGTGCCATTGACAGAAAAGCATTCCAATGTTGGTACACAGAGGATGGCGACTGCGCAACTCGTATGTGTACTCTACCGCATTTTCCATCGTATCAGAGGATGAAGTAAGACAAGTGACGGATTTATAATCGCCACAGGGTGAGATTTATTCTAGAATTAACCCTACCGCAGGGCAACAGGCGACGAACAGTTGCTTCTAACACTCGAGTCATGATAATTTCAGTGTTTGAATAAGGGGAAGTTGTATCTTGTATCGGTAATTGGGAAGTACAAACACACTATCGAGAGCAAGAATATTTATGGAGTCACCAAGAAACTATGGCAGAGCGAAATAACAGCATCGCTTTAGCGATTCAAAATTTCTAAAATATATTTATGCCAGTGACAAAGTATATTAAAATTGTAGACATACAGGTCATGCAATTTACCCTCCTGTTTTAGATTTTAAACTATACGTATATTATTTAACCACGAATAGGCGACGACGGAGAAAAATATTTTCCCAAGAAGATTCCGGTCTACGATTCCGAAGCATACTCCATCTTGTAGTCTACTGGCCACGAAAATTCTCAGTAAAAATTTGTCAACCAAAGGTTCAGATTTCTACTGTCTCTTCTGTGTCGTGCGACCTGGCTGCAGATAATACTCTACAAGTAACGACTTCAACATTCCTCATAGAGTCGTGCTTCTTGTGGTCTGATGTTCTGTTACATTTTATTAGTCCACCCAGTTATGGCCTACGAAGTTAGCCGTAGTGAGAAAATGATAAATTGAGGCGTTTGGATATTGGACAAAATAGAAATATCACTTGATTCTGAGCAATGCGAGTCAGAATAAACAACCTGTTACCATTGCACACAGCTATTGGTTTCTGGTGAACAAAAATAACTGGTTATTCTCTCACGGAGTTCGGTTACTATCGTTAATTAAAAAATAAAATACACTTTTTTTTCNAACAAAAATAACTGGTTATTCTCTCACGGAGTTCGGTTACTATCGTTAATTAAAAAATAAAATACACTTTTTTTTTCTTGTTTTTAGATATTAGAGTCAATGAGTTTCTCTGTTAGTATGCCTTTTTAATTTGGCCTCTACAATCAAATTTATCATTTTATTTACTGAATCCGATCGTTTTGATGAATGCGCAAAGAAATATTCGTAGACTAAGTAATCTCCTTTCCACGTCGGATGTTTCTAGTGATTCATGCATTTCATCTGCGCAGTGTATGGACCTGCTTTATGCCCACAACGGGCTATAAAGGGGCGACTTCCGAACAAAACTGGCCTAATTTGAAATCTAACAGCTACGCAGTGCATTCGCAGTTTCTCACACTTTTTGACTCAACCTTTGGAAAATTTACCCATGCATAACGTGCTTGGTTCTTTCCTAAATATGTCGTCAATCACAAGCGTCTTGTACTTGTGTTAACATAAAAGTTTATTATTTTTGGTTAAATTTAACTTGTACTTGTACTTTATTTATAAGATATAATACTTTATTTATAATTAACATGTATAAAACAGTGAGAAAATAGGTATGTTAATAAATAAATGTTAATAAATAGTTCTTATACAAAATATTATAACACTGAGTGCGCACGAATGCGATGCATTGTTCCTTTGGTTCAATTTTATAGAATCGGCTAAGCTTTGTTGCATTANAACAAAAATAACTGGTTATTCTCTCACGGAGTTCGGTTACTATCGTTAATTAAAAAATAAAATACACTTTTTTTTCTTGTTTTTAGATATTAGAGTCAATGAGTTTCTCTGTTAGTATGCCTTTTTAATTTGGCCTCTACAATCAAATTTATCATTTTATTTACTGAATCCGATCGTTTTGATGAATGCGCAAAGAAATATTCGTAGACTAATTAATCTCCTTTCCACGTCGGATGTTTCTAGTGATTCATGAATTTCATCTGCGCAGTGTATGGACCTGCTTTATGCCCACAACGGGCTATAAAGGGGCGACTTCGAACAAAACTGGCCTAATTTGAAATCTAACAGCTATGCAGTGCATTCGCAGTTTCTCACACTTTTTGACTCAACCTTTGGAAAATTTCCCCATGCATGACGTGCTTGGTTCTTTCCTAAATATGTCGTTAATCACAAGCGTTTTGTACTTGTGTTAACATAAAAGTTTATTATTTTTGGTTAAATTTAACTTGTACTTGTACTTTATTTATAAGATATAATACTTTATTTATAATTAACATGTATAAAACAGTGAGAAAATAGGTATGTTGGTAATACCTAGTAATAAATAGTTCTTATACAAAATATTATTACACTGAGTGCGCACGAATGCGATGCATTGTTCCTTTGGTTCAATTTTATAGAATCGGCTAAGCTTTGTTGCATTAGGCGGAGGAATATCCTGGAATAAGTAGAACTTTGGCAGGACTTCAGAAATGTTGGAAGTAACCGTGAATATATCATACTCGAGAATGAACGCTGTAGCGCGATTTGCTCATAGTTACAACCCCGGGTCTGGTTACGCCAGTGTGCTCTTATTTTTTGTTTTGCTACAAGTAATAAGACATTAAAGGATGAATGTGTTAAATGGATGCACTTAAGTTGGCCATTATTAATTCACTGCACACTAAGACGAGGGCACACAACTACTAAGAAACTTAATCCTGGAACTTTATGAAGCTGTTTTGTGAACGTGTTGTCAAGAAGTGTAAAATTATAACGCTAATACTTAAATAAAACTCTTTGGAGCATTCTCGGATACACAAGTCGTACTAAATTTGAGCAGGCTAGTAAAGTTTTTATTCCGGAAGTTGGCATGTTCCTGTACGACTAGAACTTAATGTGAGACGGTTACTTCTTCTGTCGAACTATCCGAAGATTGCGCTGCCCTTCAGTGAGGATTAATGCAACTGGAGCGTTCTTCGTGGGAAAGTTTAGTTTGCTTGTTTTAACGATACAAGTTACACGGTGACGCGTTGAAAGAAAGAAACATTCCTGGAGACCCGCAAAAAAACGTGCGGGGACTTAAAAATGAATTCACTCAGTACCAACATTACCAAAACAAATCAAATGCTTGATTGACCTTATTACTGGAAACATCTTCTTCGTAGGTATTTGGTGATTTAGTATGATATACACTCTTGGAGCATCGTATGTAGTGATAACCAGGTTGACTGGTGTGAACTTTTTATCTTTTAAGGTATTTGAATACATTTTATTAGGGTGGTCGTACGTCATTATTCTACCACAGAATTTGTTATAAGCTTGTACACTTCTCAGGATGTAATTATAGTGGAGCAAAATTATTACAGAAAATCATTAGAAATAACATCGATTTAACAATGTCCTGTTTGAACACAGCATTTATTTGTAAAAAAAAAAAAAAAAAAAAAAAAAATGGACATCTTGCAATGTTGTAAATAAGATTAATTTTATGTGGTAGTGTTTCTAAAAATAATATTTAAGCCTTTATACTACTTAATATAGAACTAAATTCCGCTTTACTATAGTGACTTTTTTACGTTTACCATTAAGAGAAATTCATTTTTAAAGCTGTAATTTTTGATTGGTGTATTAGAACCAAGGACAAGGATTTTTCGTGAAGTAATACGTACTAGGCTATAAAATAGGTTTCACTTTTACGTCTGGACGACTGTTCTGGGAATGCCGCAGATACCTTTAAGCGAATCAGGGTCGTTCAGTATACAATGATTACAATGATTTGGTATTAATATTGGTACATAAACCAGATTTGGTTTAGAAATACATATAACCATAAGGGTTTATTTCAGGCGACGTGTTTTATTTTTCAAGTTAGTATGATTGTGTTTCCAGTCACAATTCCTCCACTAGGAGCGCGGCCAGTGCCGTATCAGTAAAATGGCGCCAGTACAGGAAAATGCACAGTGTGTCGTGTATCTGGCTGAGACGAAATCGTCAGCCAAAGTGCAGCGCAATTTCATAACTAAGCATGCAAAGCAGCGGCTGGAAGCACAAAACGAATGAAGAATATTATTACTGTTACGAATATCTTGATTTGGTGCGCTGTTTCTTCATATTTATTTACATTTTTTCAATGTAGAATGTTAAAATGTAAACACATTCATATACCCGTTTCTGATTTTTTTTTCATTTCTTTAAAGTACAGCATTTTGGATTTCTTCCGAGATTGCTACAAGTATCGTGTCTTTTCAATATAGCACATTTGATGTAGATTTGGTGGTGGTTAAAAAAAATATTTTACCACCGTTCTCTTATTTGTCACTCTTTTTCGTTCAATTGTCTTTTATGGACGGATATTATAAAATAACTCTATGCAAGGAAGTAATCTTAAAATAAGCATTTTGTCTTAATATTTTCAACGAATTTTAATTAAACTACGTATTTAGGAACTAAACTTAATATTAATTCAGTGCCGTCGGAAATGAAACCTGAGAATCCTGACTGGCTCTCAAAGCGCTTAAGGTTATGTTCGCGAGGGGGTTCTGTAATAAAAGTGTAGGTGTATTGCCAGGGTATTAAATATACAGTGGCTCAGATTAATATTCGGCCACCGATAATTATCGCAGTTTCATGGCCTTATGTTACATTATAAATAAAGATAATCATAAAATGTATTGCACAATTATTCTTGTGTGCTTTACATTAAATTCAATAGTAGGCAATACCTTAAATGAGCAGCGCAAGTTAGTGGAACACAATATTTTGTCCTCGCGTGCTTCATAAGTACGCCACTTTAATATTCGGCCAGTTGTGGTGGACGCGTGGCACAGGCACGATGCACATTGCGTTCGTACCTCGTGTCATTCCCTGCACGCTCTCTGCGCTGAGAGGTTGTATTAGGTAGCTCTGTTGGCTGCGTCAGCCAGGCAAGTGGGACGTAGGGCAGGAATAAAACATTTGAACAGTGGCAGTTGTTTATTTTTTATCATTCAAAGAAGAAATCTCAACGAGAAATTGCGGAGCACTTGAATCTGCCGAGGTTCACTGTCGGAGACATCATAAGAAGCTTTCAGAAGGAAGACAGAATAGATTCGGTACCTCAAGAACGACAGCCAAATAAACAAGCGAGAGAGAAGAACGTCTAGTAATCAGGAAGATAAAGAAAGGTCCGAAAATTAGTGCTTGCAAACTTACAACGGAGGTACTCAATGAATGCGGAAAGAGCGTCCGTCCAGAAACCATACGGCGAGTTATCAGAAGAGCAGGATATAATAGCAGGGTATCTAGAAAGAAGGCTTTCATTAATGAGGCAAATAGAAGTAACGACTTACGTTCGCAAAAAACCACGCTGACAAAGATGAAAGCTGGTGGAATGATGTTATTTTTGCTGATGAGACGAAATTGAATGTGTTTGGTTCAGATGGCAGGGTAACAGTATGGCGCAAGCCAAATCAGGAGCTAAAACCTGGGAACATACAATCTACTGTGAAACACAGTGGAGGTAGTATTATGATCTGGGGCTGTATATCTACAGCAGGTGCTGTAGATAAAAATAAAAAATAAGACCATCTCAACACCCTGACAGCAAACCTACACAAGAGGGATGATAATCTGGGCATTAGGAATACGTTTAAGTTCTACCAAGATAATGACCCAAAATATAAGTCGTATTTTGTCAAGAGCTGGCTTTTGTATAACTGTCCCAAAGTCATTAACACATCTTCTCAATCATCCGACCTGAGTCCCATAGAAAATCTGTGGGATGAACTCAAAAGAAGACTGCGTACTACAACAATTAGGTCCACAAAAGAAATAGGGAAAATGTTCAAGGAATGATGGAGTAAGATTGGCTCCGAATGTACCAGGAAAATAATTGCTAACATGCCACAACGCCTGCGAGAAGTAATTAAACAGAATGGCAATGCTACCAGGTACTAAAAGACTGTTTGTTTAGTTTGCAAAGAGGATTATGTTTGTGTTTGAATGATGATGGCCGAATATTAAAGTGGCGTACTTATGCAGCATGGGATGACAAAATCATATTGTTTGTTAAGTTGCATTGCTCATTTCCGTTATTGGCTACCGCCACATTTCATTTAAAGCATACAAGAATGACTGTGCAATATGAATTATGTTTATCTTCATTACTTATGTAACATAAGGCCATGAAACTGCCATAATCATAGGTGGCCGAATATTAATGCGAGCCACTGTATGTGTCTTCTACGGACGTGCTTTAATGAGGCATGTTAGCGCTGAAGATGTCTGCTGAGTTTGACGACCACAGTGAAATATTTGGGACTCGAAGAAATGTGATTTTTATCGTCTGCCTTCTAATACTGCCAGACGCCACCAGGGGATGGCTAACACTCTCGTACATCGTGGCAACAAACTAGGCTAACTAAACCTCTCCGGGGGCAGTAGCTACAAACTGTTGTACTAGTGGAGAACCAAACCCTAATCACCCGCTAGTAGACGGCACATTTCGCTCCTTCACATCACGAGGCTTTGGAACTACTATTGTTAATTGTAACACCATGGCACCAACTTCTCTAAATTAAATATTGCCCATGATTCATAATATGGCCTATTTAAATGAGCACATTATCTGGCATATCTATATGCACATTAAGTATTCTTCGACCAAACGTAAAATAAACATTACCATGGGTCTTAGCACTTTATTCATGCGCCAGTCAAATGAAACCCTGTAAATTATTAGGAAAGTAAATATTTTACACATATGCTAATTCTTACACTTACATGCATTAAAAAACAGAAAAGAAAAGAAATAATTTCAGTATTCACGAATGTTTACTAAACCCTTTTAATGCAACGCTGAGACACGGGACTACTTTACCTCCGTCGTTACCAACTTTACTGGGCGCTTGCCGGCAAGCGTGTCTGTTGAAATATATGCAGGTAGGGACAGTGACATTTTAAAAAGTTGATTGCAAAAGAGCTCAAATAATCGTGAACAGCCTATAATATTGGCAACAAATTATGACAAGATCACAGAGTACTTAAGAATACAGAGGTTAAACAGCCGCTAATAAAGTGAATGCCAGCTGAAAATGCTATCAAAATTGCGTCGCTGGCCGGTGAAATGTAAGAACGCCGTTTCTCAATCAGCGCCTTGTAACCAACTCGCCAGCTGGCAGCCCAACCACGAGGGGAACATTTTGCAGCACGCAGTAACCAATCAGACACAAGGCCCGTTCCCAGAGCCTCGCGCAGCCAGTCAGATAGTGGGTAAGCCCACATAAAAGGGATCGCCACCACATTTCGTTTGTTTATTTATATACTCTGTGGCAAGATGCCAATTGTTAAAAAGTTTCATTATATGAGTGTGCTTAAATACCGGCTATTGAAATCAGAATATTTCTGTGTTTATGCACATTAGAGTAATAATATGCATTATGATAGCATATTTATATTTGCATTATCACTAAAGTGTATTCGTGGTTTCTTCACACTTTTTTGAATCAAACCTTTGAAAAATCACTTCATATATGACTTGTTTGGTTGTTTCCTTGTCATGTATAACAGGCGTTTTAAACTTCTGTTAACATTAAAGTATTTAAATGTTGTTTAAACTGAACCTTAACTTATATTTTATACATAAATTACAATATTTATTTTGTGATTAACATGAGTAAAAACCGGGAGAATATATGTGTGTTGATAATGCCGAGTACGAAATAATTCTCACACAAAATATTATTAAACTGAGTGCGCACGAATGCGGTGCGCTGTCCCTTTGCTATAATTTTCTAAACTTAGTTAAGCTTTGTTTGCGTGAGGCGGAGGAATATTCTGCAAGTAGAACTTCAGCAGGGCTTCAGAAAAGTTGGAGGTAACCGTGAATAGACTATATCACTTCATTAACCAAAAGTGGCAGAAGGATACAAACTGGGTACAGGTTATTTGTTACTCACCATTACAACAAAACTAATACTAATATGCAAGTAAATTCACCATACGACACCAAATTTAAGTTGGAATACAAAACGACGCCAAAACACACGATTTCGTCCATGAAACGACGGTTAAAATAAATGCACTCAAGATTTACCAACAGCATGATAGTGAAAACAACGTACATTTCAAATGATGTCCTTGAAAAACTGGAAGATGTGAAAACAGAAAAATAAATTTCAGCTTTGATATCATACGTTGAGTAAGAGTGATTTGCTTTAGACACCGTGCAGTTGTAACTAAAATGATATGTTAAATGAGAAGAGCTATGTTTCAAANGAAACGACGGTTAAAATAAATGCACTCAAGATTTACCAACAGCATGATAGTGAAAACAACGTACATTTCAAATGATTTCCTTGAAAAACTGGAAGATGTGAAAACAGAAAAATAAATTTCAGCTTTGATATCATACGTTGAGTAAGAGTGATTTGCTTTAGACACCGTGCAGTTGTAACTAAAATGATATGTTAAATGAGAAGAGCTATGTTTCAAAAGTACAAAAATTATGCTGTTAATGTTTTTATGGTAAAATAACATTAAAAATATTATTGCAAGGTAGAGACTTAAGTAAAATCCACATTGCCTGAAAATTCAACATCCATGTCAAAAAAAAACAACCTAAACATTTCTCTAGCAATGCCCTGTTTTCTTTCGTTCAAATAAGATTCTGATTCGTGTTTACGTAGTTATATAAATTCCAAGTATTACATTTTTTAAAAATTGGGTATAGACATTTTCTTTAAATATACAGAGCATAAAAAAATAAGATAAATATTTCAATTTTTGAAACAAACCATAACGTTTTGTCGCAAGTAAAAACCAATCATTTTGGTGGCCTTTCGGCCAACGCAAATATATTCGGTTAAGTACATATTTAGTGCTTACATTACACAAATCTTATTTATGACGATAAATACGAAATCCAAGTGGGTAGAATGGAAAAACTACGCAAATCTTCGTGCATAGCATATGCTAATTCAATGTGGAAATGGTGAGAATATTAATGAAGTACTGACCTTTGAAATGGGGGAAAAGTTACTCACATTATATAAATTCTCACGAGTTTGGATTTCTAAAACAGTACAGTACACAATTATGAGCAACGTCAAAATGACAAAATGTAAATATGATCAATTTTAACGCTACTCAGATCACCTAGATTAAATGCAGCAAACAGTTTGCAAGGGGGTTAATATGATTGATTTGGTTTGATTTCAAATGTGTTTTTTTAAACATGAAAACTACAGACAATGAGCGCAAAAATAATAATACAAAAAGTTACAATTACACAATGCACCAGCCATTTTATGAGCTCTTCTGTTGTACATTAAGAAATAAACCGAAGACAGGAAAACAACTGGAACAATGGCTACAACGAAAAATAAACATTGTAAAAGTATAAGGACATATTCCAAAACCTCAAAAGGTATGAGAATAACAAATATAACAAAAACACTATTAAACTAAGAAACAACTGCACTAATATAATGGAATTCGACCAGTAGCAATATAATGAAGAAATAAAACTAAAAATAAACCACATTTTCAGGAAATCACTATAAATATGCACAAGAAACAGATGCTCTTGCCGCATACAACTATGTGGCAGCGACAAGTGACAAGATCTAAATGGTATCGCAGTAGCGAAGAAAGTAAACGAAAATATAAACAGGAAGGGAAATAATATAAAATAACAGGAATAAAATCATAAACGGAAAAGGAAGCAGCTTAGGCAAAGGGAAACGAGTGGAACTGTAATGTATGGTTGTGCGGCGCCATAAAAGGGGGTTAATATGTATTACCTTGCAAATTAGGTGGGGATTAAAACAATTATGAACTACTTCGAACGTAAGTACGAAAAACCATCTCGATATGTACACGTCTTTTTGCCCGCAAAATTTCCATGTTCAAATCCTAACTAAAGTAGGCAAAAAAAAAAAAATAAGATATGTAAATTTGGTCGGGCGCCAGTTTTTAAAGTGGAGGTTCCTTTCCTATTTGTTGAGAGTTTTTTATTTCAAGGTTAACTTCACGGTAAGACGGCGCGGAGAGCTCTTTAGCACTGAGCGGATGAGGCTGATCAGCTACGAGATACAAATAAATATTCATTTCAGCTGTTGCGTGGGCGCTTTCTTGGGCTCTTTTGAGTCTCGGCATCCTTCACCCTTCCTTCATTCCGCCTTGCCTTCAGAGCCAGCCAGTTCCCCTTGTGCATTCTTCAGAATGCCACTCTCGCGGGCCGGTCGACTACATAGAATATCGATGAATACAGTCTCGCTCGATTCAGCGTACGATATACCCGATTGAGTAGAATACATCAACACAAACTGCATGCAATTGAGTAGTCCATTTCCGAAGGGTTGCTCAACAGCGTACAGTGAATGGAGGGAGACAGCGAAAAATGTATATGAAGTGTATTGCTTCACGTGACTGTATGAATGTTGGTACGGATGTTACTGTTGGTCACGAACACTGTCTGTAGACATCAGAGTGTTCTGACAAGGGAATGCATTGTAAAGCTGCGTGTGAACGGCCTGTGCGCTGTTTTGGACATGTAAAACATTTGTCATTCCATAGCAAGGGCTAGGAAGGAACCAACAGGACCATTATTGCAAATTGTCATATTTGTGGACAAGGGACACTCTGGAAATGGACTACTTAATTTCCCGCCACACTCATGTTTTCGTAAACTTGCATCGACACGTATTGACGTATTGATGCGTCTACTGTCGTTTTTAAGTTTTTTTAAAATTTTAAATGCGTGTGCACATGAGTTACAGCGCTTTCTGTTAACAATGAGATAAAAAAACCCACCTAACGATAAGCGCTCTTAAAAATATCACCTACATGCTTGTGGGTTCATGCCTACTAGGGCACAGCCAAAAATTAGTATTCATGCCAATGGTTTCGTGTTGCAACTAAGGGAGGGATGTGAGCGAGTGAGAGTAGTAGGCTTACGGGAAGTCTGGTCCAAGGGCTGAGGCCTGTGGCGCCGTCCGCCATCTCGGAATTTTCAGTTTTTCACTCAAAATTTCCCGTTTTCCCCTCAATACCAACCATTTTCCCCTTGAAATTGGTCTTTTTAACTAAAATTTTCCTTTCCTTCCACAAAATTTTCCCTTTTTTTTTTCTCCAAATATTTGTAAAAAAAAGTGCTTGCTCCTCAATGTGGCTGACTGATTACTCGTTGTGGCTGATTTTGTACAAAAGTGGTTAAAACGTTAGCCAGAATGAGGAATCCGAAAAGCAGAAAAATAAAATAAATTTAAAAACATTTTTAAATTTAAATATATTTTATTACTTAAATAAATGTAAGACGTAAGTATTGGGTGTTATATATCACCGGACTCGTCTTTTCAAGGTGCGTACGATCGTGATGTCATATAGAGTATGTAACCCAATATCAGGACAACCATATTGGATTTACGAGGAATGCCCCTACCCGCTGCCCAGCACCTTTCCCCACACTAATCTCGCGGGTCAGGCAGATGGCTGACCTATTAAATCAATCATAAAATGATCAGGTATCTAAGAATCGATGCATTATAAATAATTAAAATTAGTTTATTTTAATTAATTTTATTAAAATTTGAAAAATTTCCAAATATTAAAAAAAAATTCAGTAAAATGTATTGAAAATGTATTTTAATACAAAATCTGTTTATTTAAGTTAAGTTATGTAAATTTTACACTTTCCCATGACACTTGGTAACATTTAGAAAAAGAAAAAATTCCCACGAAAGGATGGCGATTTGAACACAAAACCTCTCGAAGAAGAGTAGGGTGCTCTAAACACTGAGATACTTAAGCAACGATAAGCCTTCCTTAAATCTGCCATAATTGATACCAACAAAAAGAGGCTGCATTCCCTCGTACAATTACATTAGTGTATTAAACACACACACACACACACACATATATATATATATATATATATTTAATCAATGCATATATGGTTCTTGACCACATTTATTGGAGAGCTTTTTCAATTTAAATTCATCGTATTTTCCATTTTGAAATTTTTTTAAAGGCAAATGTTGTATTAAAAACATTTCGTTATTTTCATTCGGGGTCTGAATCATATGTGCCTATGCTCTCATTGATTGTTTTTATATATTCTTTTAAAATAATTATGTAGCAGACTAAATTTTTTCGCAAGTTAGGTTGTAAGCAAGCGAATATGTACACGCAATTCAGTTAAGCGAATATAATTTGCGAACTCTTAGGGTCATGCTCGTGAAATTCAGTTTGCAAGTATCATTTATAGCTCCAGGAATGCACTTTAAAACCCTTTATAACCGCAGTGATTAGCATATATATTTGCTTCATAGTGATGTTTTTAACGAAAACAGTTTATAACAGACTGGTTAAAATACAAAGTTAATCAGAAAAAAAATTACAATTTTGTGTCTAAAATTTATTAAAATATATTACTACAAAAACCCTCAAAAAATATTTTCAAGCTGCTTACACGAGCTGAAACAAACTGTCTTTCACAACTGCCACTGTCAAACTAACTTCTATAACTGGAACCCAACTCCTTACATACTCGCTAGCAGGCACCTTGACATTCAATGTTCCACCCACCATAACTCAAGTTTAGAGAAACAATAGAGTTCAGACCAGCCGAAACACAAACAACCCTGCCATCTGTCAAACTAACATAAATTAACGTACCAAAGCCCCCCCCCACCCCCTGCTAACCAAAAAACTAAACCTGATATGAACTAACCTACCAAAGTCCAGAAAAAAATCCTAACATAACCTAACATACCATTGTCCAGATAAAAATCATACTTATTTTAAGCACTCACATGTCCTACATGTCTAGCATTATTTCAGCCACTTAGGAAAATTTGACATGTCCAGACATCAGAAACGCACTTAAAATAGACTGCGGCCAATCAGAACTTCGAGTAACATTCACCTTACACTTACAAATGAACAGTCGGATCAAGCAGAATTATTTAAAATCCAATAAAGCCAAATATAAAATCAGACACCATTACGTCTACCCAAGCAACAATACATTCAAGGCCAGCACATATCACAATAATCCTTACCATCTGTCAATGTAGATTTACCTGAGTGATACCAGACCACTCAATGTACCAATCGTAACATCTTCTATGACCCAATTACAATTAAATTCAACCATACCACCCAACATGCCAATCATAACACCCATCATACCTCAAGTGTACCAAGCAACTATAGAGTTCAAACCAGTCCATAACCTAACACCAAATCCATCTACTCTGCCAATTTACATAATAGCCACTAATGACCCGTAATGACCCATAAAATACCCATAAATGATCTCTGATGACTGATAAATAACAACTAATTTTGGGGGTGTCCACGTTAGGCGGACGATCCTGTATACTTTATTTGAAATCAAGAATATTTCCTTAGAATAGGCTCGGTATTCAATAAATTAAATCTTGATATTTTCATCGAAGTTGCAGAATTTGTAATGTGTAATTACAGACTGGTCTGGTGACACGAGGAACATAGTACATTTTGACACAATCTAGGCAGACGTTCTCCAGGTAGGAAGTCTTCGAAATGGATTTTCTCCGACTTTGGCAGCTGGTGTGATGACGGGCGTCTGGCGCGCCACACACCGTCGTAAGCCCGTAGCCCCACTTAGTCAAAGTTGGTATCGAGTTACGTCGAATGTTTCGTCGAGACCGTAAGAAAATATTTAAGCTCTTATCTCCGCCTGGCCAACCGTGTGGCTTCTCATCTCGGCCGCTCTTGGCTTTGTCTTATGAGTTCACGGCGGTCTTTTCCGACACGCCTTGCCTAGCTGATCGTAGCGGGTTACAACCATAAACTAAACATGAGGAAGACCGATTTTCGTCTTCTGCGCATGTATCCGACATTGACATACCCTACACTAATACAGCTGTCAAAGTCACATGGTCACCAGTTATGAACGTGTTTGTTTATATCTCTATTCTCAAATGACAAGCACTTTTATAAGCAGTTCCATGTTGGAACACAGAGAGTGGAGACTCTGTAACTCGCATGCGCACGCTACCCAATTTCCCTTTTAGTGTTACAACAGCCCACTCACCGACAACTTTTGGCAGTCTGCTCGGTTTCTTCTTTCTTTCTGTTACGTATCCTTCTGCCCTATGTGAAAATAAGATTACAATAGGCCTATCAGCGACTAGCAGGGAACATGGCGTATATTATTTTCAGTATTTTTGCTTATATAGTTTCCTTTGTTTCATTTCTAAGCTATTTGGGTTTTCTTCGTTCTTAGCTTATCCTTGTACGCCCGCTCCTGGTTATATTCACGATTTTTTTTTTCCTATGCAAAACTCTGAAATTTATGGCGTATTTTATACGCACACACAAATACATCCACGTAACTACTGTATATACGTATCACAAACTTTACTCCACCTCTTGATGTGTGTTAAATATAGGTATATATAAGTTTTGCTAACAACATTAATTGGGAATTTGTTTTATAACTGTAAATATGACTAAAAATATTTATTAAGTTTTTCAATTGAATGAAAGGTGTCGTACACTTTTTACATGCCAATCTGAATCATTGCTATAATCATACAGCTAACGCTGAAAGGCAAGTATTTCCTCCAGCTTGTTGAACATCACTAATGAGACGCACTTTTGTCACTCTGGAGCGTAATGGGGCCAATTACCAGCTCGGATATAAAGGTGGCCCGTATTAGCAGCCCAACCCGTATTTCAGCGCATATACCGTGACAAATAACACACGAAGGTTAATGACGAATAATGCCGTGTCATAAATAACTACCTGTCACACAAACTAGTTACCCTAGACTTCTTTCCATGAACAAATTTCTACGCTTTTAGAGATTCGGCCAGCGGAAACAAACGGCAAAATTCCATTCCATAACTAAAAAAAACGTTATTCACAAATACACTAAGTTATTAGAGTAGTTGCTATTTGTATCCAAGTGAAACAATTTTCAAAAAATAAACATTTTCTTTGTAGGCTGGATTATATAGAAAATCCAAACACCCAATAAAAAAGTTTATTTTGGGAAAAGAATTTTCTGAAAAAAAAGTAGATTATTTAAAAAGAATCGCAACTGATTGGCAGCATATACAGGATGCTCGGAAATTTCCCTCACAAACTTCTAGGACTTGTAGAGAGGACTGAGTAGATAATATTCTGAATTGGAACCCATCTCCGGAAACGTGCCATTTCCGTGCTACAACCATTTAAAATCAGGTGTTTCACGCGCTCACATCAGCGTACATAATTTAATTAGGTGTGACTGAGTACATTACATTTCCAACACTCAAATTCATTGGGTAACAATGCCAAGGGAACAATAAAAAAACGTATTCATTTATCACAATAACACTTTCGTCTACAGTTAGACGCAACAATCTGTTTCTGTCTTCCGCAAAGGATGTGCAGCATCGGTACAGATCCGCTACAACAGAGGCTCGTACCATCAGGAGATCGTCTGACCTTATGTACTGCACACCCGGTTGCATACCAACACAGGCAAATCCGAGACATTGCTCTTTCCCTCAGCAGATGTGGACGAGTGCTACACCTGATTTTAAATGGCTGTAGCACAGAAACAGTATGTTTCCGGAAATGGGTTCCTATTCAAAAGATCGTCTACTCAGTCCCCTCTACAAGTCCTAGGAGTTTGTAAGGGGAATTTCCGAGCATCCTGTATGCAATTATTAACGCTTGCTGAACATTTTCACAAACTATAATAATAAAAACGCTTAAGACTAGCGTTCACATAATTAGCTTATCTTATATACAGGGTTTGTTCTGCTGTTTGATTATAATTCACTTTTACTTTATCTGCATGTGCTGGAAGTAAAAAAAGAAAGTGGAAATATTTTGCTATACTGATGTATAAAAACAGAACATGTTATACTCAAGCATGTTTTAACCCGTTAATAAGGGAATATATTATTTTCCCGAATTAATCTCGAATAAAATAGCTGCTTGTTGTGGAGGTATTAAGAAACAATTTGTAACCAGACGTGAAGACAGAAGTTAGAAGTTAACTCGAGGGCAATACAGACTGTAAACCTGGAAGATTCCTGCCATAAAACTGAGCACATTCACGAATATTGTCAATGTACAAACTCGCCGTATTATTCTCAACTGTTACAGACTCAGCAGGTCAGTACCGGATAAAGGAACTGTACCCATATTAAATTATAGTTAATTTTTTGTTTCTGAAAGACGCACAAAATATGTTGCTTCGCCTGCCTTCTAGCAGCTCTCAGTGTTTTTAAATTGTCAATCAGGAGTAGGGCGTGATCATATGAAGTTAATGCGGTATCGCAACACACAAGGAAATGCTCGTATGAGCAAATACCTTAGGTGCAGTGTATCTATACGCTTCTGTTAAAATAAACCTACATTCAAGAATTACATTTTACAGCGAGACCTAAAATATAAGACTTTTGTTAATTTAAGATTCCATTTTTGATGTCTGCGTATACGATAGGTAGCAATTTACAGTTCCAATGTTTTGCTCTAACTTGATTAGTCTTCGAGACATAGTAAAACATGTTTGTTGGAAACATGGTAGGGCGTTAAATACGGACGACGCAGTAATCAAAATGTATAACAAAAAAGTATTGATGCATTAGTTCATCCTAGGAATTTACACAAGCACAGGAAATAGGCGTGAAATCTGAAGTGACCAATCACTATGACACGTTAAGTATAGAAACTCTGTACATGCGAATTGGCGTTCATTTACCATCTCTTAACATATGCGGGTCCCTTTTTCTACAGATTTTACAATAATATGGAGACATTGAACTGACGAATTTTACCAAATTGATGTTCTGTTTCCATTAAGTTTTTTTTTTACAGAAGGAGAATTCGGACGTATTGTTTAATTCTTTCGTATCTTATTAAACTGTAGGTGCACTTCAAAAGAAAATACTTACTAAAGATTGTGACAGTAAAAAAACCAAATATAAAGTAGTTGAGAGAAAATTTGCGGATTACGCCTCCATGTGATGTTACGGACGTGTATCGGTTTCAAAGTTTCTACGTGGAAGTGTCGTGGAAGCGCAGTGACGAGAGGAAAGTGAAGGACACACATAAAGAAAAACATTTATTCATTCACATATACATACCCAATACTGAGGACCTGAGTCATTTCATTACCGGAAAGGAAGAAGGGGAAACATTGCCACAAACCAATTGCAAATGATTGAATGATATATATATTTTTGTATATATCATTGCAGATATTTATTGTATATCGCAGATAAAACTGAATATGGCATAAAAAAAGAAAACACACAGACATCAAGTAAATAAAATAATAGCTAGAATTATTTTAATTAATTTGTGTCCACGTTCTTGATTTTTCTTCATTTTATATTTCATATTTATAACTTAGGCGAAGTTCAACGTAGCTCTGCAATGGCGTAAGACCAAAATAAATATTTAATTCAATCACTTATTCTACTGCAAGAATCATCCAAAGATCACACGATAAGATATGCTCTCAGTATGCTGAAATTGCTTTAGTTGAAACCACGAACGTAGTGTACACAGCACCTGTTACTCAGTGGTAGTTATAAAAACACCCCCAAAACTATGTGATTATATTCACGAACGGTAACCTGGAAGGCTTATAATATCATAGAAGCCTTTTGAAGGTGGGAATACAACACGGACTAACATTGTGAACACTGTGCAGCTAAGGCCCAATTGGTAGGTCAGTTGCATTTTACAATGTCTGAAATACACATTTTTAAAAGAAATCGGTGAGCGTTTTTCTTTCCTTTCTTTTTGGAACATACGCTTCATAACACTCGAGAACACAAGTTACAAAAAACTCGGCATTTTGTAAAAAAAAAATTCATCATAGCTTTTGATAAAGCCAAAATAGCCAGAAACTTATTTCGAGATTACTGTACAGAAAACACACCAAATTAATGCATTTCAATTTTTTTAATGACTGCATTTAACACTTCCACGCACTTTCCATCAGTGGATGGCCAGATATCACGGCTTATAGTTAATGGTCACACAAGGCTAGACGAAATGCTGAGAACAGGGAAGATATGGCAATTATTCCAGTTTCAGTATCGCCGTTAGCATTCGCTAAACTTCAAAAATGGAAAAATAGCTGCACGTGGGCGTATGCCATAAGAGGCAGGTAACGCCATTCTGTAGAATCGGCAGGACCGGCGGGTTTGGGTAAAACGGCGGCATGCATTTCTACTATTCTGGAGGTTGTGTATTCGACTCCAACTCGACTTATGTTAGCTTTATACCCGCGGCTTCACCCGCATGTACCACGCCAAGCGGCAACTACGTTCCTTTACCGAACGTCCCCTATGTACACCATATTAGTGGTTATGCTGTCAGGTGCTAGGATTATTAGTTTGCTAGGAGCAGACCATTTAGAACAGCCTATGTGAGAAGCAACCCCCCCCCCCAAGTTCAAGTCTATCCATCCCTGCCACCTTTAGCGAATGTCCTTCAGCCTTACTAATAGTCTTTGCAAAACATAGCTAAATTATTTGGATTTTCTGTTTTAAGCTAAATGTAACATATCAACACGCAGTTGTGGTGATATACGATGGCGAAATAATCAAAATTCCTTTGTTTTGATACGCATGATCAGTACACACTGGCATGCACGCTCCTAGTTAAGTTGGCAGCAAATTGGTTTAAAAAGTTCTTAGCATCTGACGCTGTATAACGCGTGCAATGTTTAAATTTATGGCATGTAATGTTTTTTCTCTTGTCTTGGTTTTTTTTTTTTTTAATATTTAAGAATAAATTTGCATATTAGGAAAGTTTTTCAATTTCCTAACAAGTCCATTGTTTAATTTATATGGCGCATGAATAAAGTTATTAAGACCATGGCCATGTTAATGATACATATTTGCATAAGAAGTATACAAGTAGATCCTAAGTAGGGCTTTCACAACTGCTCAGTTAACCATGAACAGTCTATACCTTGCACGTGCGCGGGCAGGCGGAATAATACGAACTGCTACCTCGGCACATAGTAAAACTTAGCCGAAAATGCAGTTAAGGTGGCCGCCTGGTTCACGAAATTTCTTACGTCTGAGGCCTAAAAGCGCGGGAGCGCTAGGGGCGACCGAGACATGCGCAACTCTCTCATCTCCTCTACGCGCAAGCACTGAACTGGCGTGTAGTCTTGCCGTCGATAACGCTCTTCTATGAGACTTTCAGCGGAGACGCTACCATTTTATGGCGTAATAATAAAAACGAAGGCCTGATGCACGTCTCCTATACCTCTTTTAGTGTTTTGTATCGGAATGTTCATACTTAAAAATAACCGCGAAAACACCCGTTTAAACCATTTTCAATATCAAAAAAACACGCTTTAAAGAGAAATGGAGGAACTGAAAAAAGTACACAGACGCGTAACGTTTCTTAAATGCTATTCGTAAAGCAGACTTCACTTAGACACGTTGGACGGTTTTTTAATAAAACGTTTTCTGCTGGAGCTCTGCACACCGTTAGGCGGCCTACCCAGGCGGTCACCCTAAGAGAGGCAGGCAGAGCCGTGGCCTAGCCACGNGACCCCTCCCAGTGCGGGGGTGAGGCGGGGAGGTGGTGTTGCGGCCAGGCGCACGTCGGGGCGTGGTTCGGCGCAGCGCAGGAAAATGCAAATGTCTACAGTCGGTTCACGACTGGAAGAAACTTTTGAAAATCAACCTTTGAAAAAACACCCTAGCCGTTACTTACATGCATATAACATTACAAACAGCGGCGAGCGTGGATACAGTTATGAAGTTAGGTTGCCAGCACAAAGAGAGGAAATAGTGCTGGTAACGTATTTAGATTTCAACGTTTCTTGCCGAGTCACATGATCACGCTCAAGGTGAAAGTAGAGCGGCCATTTGTTTACAAACCTTCGTTCCGTGTGTTTTTGGCGAGATGTGGTCGACACACGTGCCAGAGAATTTGTGCGATTATGTTGTTTAACCTATAATAATTCATTTATTTGTCTTGTTTTACTAATATCCGCTCTTTATTATTTGGTTTTTAATAACATATGATTTTAATTTGTGCTCACTTTCTCGTTGTACTGATGTGTTTCGTGCACGTGTCTTTCCTTTGCCACTCTATCCTAACGTTGCAGTATTTGCATTTAAGAATTGTTTTCACATTGTCGAAGAGGTAGAATCCTTCACTCGCAAACTCTGCCGTCCTGTCGAAAACCGTCACAACCATTTTTAAATAACGTTTTACAATTGCGCGAAACATCCGACTCAACCACCACGCCATTTTAATGTCTGTAGCAATTTCGATCAATACTGATGATCTTGCCTTCGATGTACGGGAATTTATCGAAAGTCAGTAACAATCGATTGTAAATAGACAACAATTATCGATTCATCAAAATACTCGTATTTTGTGTTTATAGAATGAAATGTTTTTCGCTGGCATCGCATATTATTTTGTGTGAAATTCTCAAGATTAAAAACTTACGCTTGTGAAATATCCATTAATAATATATACATGACTTTTATAATGGGTACGTGCATGCACGAACACATCTACACACACACACACACAGTGGAATGTAAACATTGCTATGTGACTGCCACATGGCAATGTTTGTTAACCTTTGGCGGAAGGATACGAAATGGGCTTGAAAGTAAATCTTTAGCAGGGCTTCAAGAAAGTCTGTTCCAGTCGTGAACCGACTATAGGTCGCCAGTCGCATATTGAGGCGTAGCACAGGCGCGTGCCTGCACAGTCCTGCGTGCCGCGGGCTCTGTACGTAGTCTGCTGTTTGGAGCCTGCTCCTTTACTTTGCGTGCGTATACAGTGGCCAGATTTAAGTTATACCTGCTCAAGCGTACTTCTTCAGAATAATGCCTAGTTAAGATTACATTAGTTCTTATGATCTTATATCTGGTACTTCACACATTAGGACAAACTCTCCTTGTATTCACTACGCCAAAGGGTGGTGTAGTGGTTAGAATACTCGCCTCCCACCTAGGTGAACTGGGCTCTATTCCCGGCGGGGCCACTCCCTGATTTTCGCATGTGTGAATCGTGCAGGACGATGCCGTTGGTCAGCGGGCCTTCTTGGGGATCTCCCGTTTCTCCCGCCCTTGCATTCCGTCACTGCTCCATATTAACCTCGCTTCACCCTTATCGGCTCTCAAGACCTCTATATTAAGAGCCGCCCAAAACTCTCCACTTCCACTTCTTCCTCGGATTTCATAGTGTAGTCTTAAATTTTCCCATTTATACATCAGAATGTGCGTTTATCATGGCAACTGCGTCTTCACTTGTTGAGAATACTACGCTTATATGTGGGCGAGGCTAGAATAACGTTTATTATACTCTGGTTGGTTTTAAAATGTCGCTTTTAATATGGTAGTAAATTGAGAATTTTTTCTATATTTGTATGTAAAAGTATGCGTTTGACCCGAATTGTGATATTTACTTTCCTCAGCCAAAATATTTAAGTATTAACTTTATCTTTTAACTATTGTTTACGCCCTCCAATGGCGTTTACAAGACCGAATAGTAAAAAACACAGATGTGTTTGGCATTCGGTGTTTATAAATACCATTATTTTGGTGGATAAAGTTATGAGTTTAAGAGCGAAATTAATATACCTGATATCAGAAGGTATTTTCTGGTCCTGCTGTCATATTTAATTAAAGTAATTGCGCAATACAATGTTTTTTTTCCAAACACAATTTTACAACCGAATATTTAACTATGTGTGAACATATTTCGTTAACATCCCATTATGATCTGAAGAACGAAGTTTATTATTTACGTGGGTTCTAGCACAATGAAAATCGGAATATTTTAGATATTTCTATATATTTTATGAAAATTACAGTTGTCCCATTTGTTAACATGCAAAACGAAGACAATCTGGAACACATGCGGCATCAGTGCTACCTGGTGGCGAACATTTCTGCTTGCAAATCTATTAGTATTGAGCTTTCATACCTGAATATAGTCTATTCGCGGTTTCTTCACATTTTTTGAATTAAACCTTTGAAAAACCACCCTATGTATTTGTGTTTTGTTGCTTCATAAATATGGCAAGCGTAATAAGAGTTTTATACTTGTGTGAACATAAAACTACCGTATTTTTGGTTACATTAAAACGTTATTTATATTTCGCCTATAAATTGTAATATTTAATGAATAAGTAATATTAATAGAAACAGTGAGAAGATGGACGTGTTGGTAATGCCTAGCAAAACATAATTCTCATGTAAAATATTATTGCCCTGAATGCGCACGAATGTGGTGTGTTGTCTCTTTGCTGTAATTTTATACACTCGTTTAAACTTTGTTTGCACGAGGCGGAGGAATATCCCGGAAGTAGAAGAAGTTGAGCAGCGCTTCATAGAAGTTGGAATTAACCGTGAACGGGGTATAGAACGAAATGAGCCTGAACCCGCGTCGCAGTTTGCACCGCGGCCTTGTTCTCGTCGCCTACAGGTGTGTGGCGGGTGGCCCGGAAGCCAGGGAGGGATGCCTCGCAAGGCCGGACCACGAGCAGGGGTTAGCCGTGGACGGATGTGCGCAGGCGCCAAGTGCCATGCTTGAGTAGAGGCCACGTCAGTCTGAGCCGCGTCTGGCTGGCTCTTTCGCCACTCGTATGAACAATGCCCCGGAGTCTGACACAATGGCAACCACCCCCTTCTCGCGAACCACCCACCTTAAAGGTCACACGACGTCTTATTCAAACATCGTACTAGTACTCGTGCCTCCTTTTTTTTTTTTTTTTTTTTACAATTTCTTCCCTCTTATGTTTTCACCTGCTCATGAATAAAAAAAGCTGCCCGGATAGAGGAGCTAAGCGAAGGGAGAGGAGCAAGAGAAAGTGAATAAATGAATACAAAATAAAAAAAAGTTCGGCTTACTTGTCACGGCTTGGGGGTTGACGGCTTGGCGTACCTTGCTTTGTTTTGCTCGAATGTAAGGCGCGTCTTTTGCCCCGGGCACCGCTGAATCTCCACAACTAGCAGGTATATGCTCCGCCTTAATCCTCCTGCAGACCGTCACGGCTTGGGGGTTGACGGCTTGGCGTACCTTGCTTTGTTTTGCTCGAATGTAAGGCGCGTCTTTTGCCCCGGGCACCGCTGAATCTCCACAACTAGCAGGTATATGCTCCGCCTTAATCCTCCTGCAGACCGTCACGGCTTGGGGGTTGACGGCTTGGCGTACCTTGCTTTGTTTTGCTCGAATGTAAGGCGCGTCTTTTGCCCCGAGCACCGCTGAATCTCCACAACTAGCAGGTATATGCTCCGCCTTAATCCTCCGGCAGACCGTCGCCGCGCTTGGAAATTCGCGGGATTATTTAATCAACTAATTTATCAGCACGCCGTGAATTCTGTTATTTCATTAAGAGAGAAGCATAGTTTCCTCTCGTATCCCGGCACTACATTACAGCGCTCATTAACGGTACAGATAACTCCCGTCCTGGTTAAAACAACAAGTTTCGCGCAGACATCGGAGCCGGTTTTCCTCCGTTACGAACTTTCCTGAATATATTTCTGTTCATTGTCATAGAAACGTTCTCATTTTAGTGCACAGACAAAAACCTCTTTTTGTTAAAAAATTAAGCTAAAGAAAAACAACGCTATTTATTGTCAGAGGCAAATTTTCTCATTCATTTACCATATCATCAGAAACTGGACAATTAATAAGTCATATCTACGTAAGTATAGTGCTGTAATAGTTTACCAAAATCCTGATTTTCCCCCAAGTTGTAATTGAAACCGAAAAAGAAAACAATAAAATTATACATTTAATCATTTAAGACAAACGTTATTTGACCTGGTAAAAGTAATCTCACTAATAAAGGTTCTCCGCTGTAATTCAGTTAAAAATATTATAAAAATATTAAAAATTAAAATAATGAGATCAAAAAGGTTTGCTGAGGTAAATACGTGCATTATATTTATCCAAAGTGACAGTCGTTTTAGAATTTTTAATAATTTTTGCATACATCACGTGAATTCAATCAAAGACAATACTTTCAGATCTTTTTCTGTTCTGGTTATGGGTATCGGGCATTTAAGTTATTCATATTTACAAACACAACCGAATGATATAATAACTATAACTATTCTCTGAACTATTTAAGGCCTGCCTCATTTTCATAATTGGTACACACATTTCCAAAAACAACTTCCAAGGTGATAAGTAAGTCTAGGCCTCTTTTTCAATATGTTCACAAAAATTCTGTTCTACAAAACAGAACCTTTACATTAAGTTTAATATAGATCAGTTTTCAGGTTTTAGATGTGGTTTGAGATATTTTAAAACATAGCTTTTTATATCATAAAGTGTCGAATCACAGTTATTTGTAGTCCGCATAATTGGCATTTGCCAATACGCTAGGCCTGAAGATTAAAGTAGGAGGGAAAAAATATAGATGAAAAATTGCGTACATTTATTAAGGGTCAATGCCACTGAAATTATTAAAAATATTTTTATATAGCTTTAGACTTGCGGAGTTATTTCGCTCTATAAAACACAAGCTTACAGTAAATTTTCATTGTCGACAATCCATACAAATAAAACACTTGAATTACGTTGAATTTAAATCCACGATTTACAGCAGAATAATGAACCGTCCGCCCGGCTAAGCCCCAAGCGATGTATGTAGAATTAATAACTTTATTAGCTTGTCAAAATGTTGTCATTGAAAGCTGACTTTTATGGCTTAGTTAGCTGTGACAGAAGCTTAAATGAGCGAAGGACCTTGATATAGAGTTCCAACAAAGGTATATATGTAGTCTAATGGTTTTAAGAGTAAGTTTGGGTTTAGTTTTGTGTATGAGTATCCCCCCCCCCCTAAGTGGGGCGAAGTGGAGCATAAGATACAACAACAAGCAATGTAAGAACTTCAGACCTACTGGCTGCAGAAGGTGGCGTAAATTAATTTAATGATTCCACTATTCCCATATTGATCTTTAGTGTTACTACGAATTTCAAATATATACATGTATATATGATATACACATCCACACAAATTCAAATATTGTATATAATTTATATACAATTTAATTTAGTATGTTTTATAGAAACATATTTTAAGGAAAATTACTAACACGCTTATCACTTTTAGTGTCCAGTTTCCTCTATATTCTACTGCTGTACGAAGTTTGAAACGTAAAATGCTAACATGGGAGGATTTAAATGTTATTTATTACATTTTTTACTAAAAATTTACCTTTTAACGTGTAATGAACCTACGGAACACAAATATGCATGAGGCTAGTGTTCTGCAAACGCAGCACAGGAAGGCAAAAACACTAGATGTGCCCTGTGGGTTAGCCTACTTGGATTGAGAATGATTGTGAATTTTATTTATTGTGTTTGGCAAACTGAAAAAAGAAAAACAAATTATTACTAAGTGTGTGTCCACTCCGAACAAGAACTTGTCATCAAGTTCTGTGGGCGGCAGATTGAAAATAATCTTACCTTTGCCACGGCTACGTTAACTCAGAATTTTAATTTACACTGAATTTTTTGCGTGGCATTTGAGAACTAACAAAACCTTTGTTCACAACCATGTCCACCTGGAATTGGAGCGTGATTATATACACATCGGTAGCAATTATACAGTAATGTACGGTAAAGATGTATGATAGATAATGTGACAATAATGTTCGCATATAAACCCGTCCAGGATAGAAAAAATTTCAAAGAAACACAATTGTTAAATGTTTAACGCCTAGTTACCTGCTGATATAACGTGATTACATATAGGCCATGCACTCCAGAATTTACTGTAATGTAACGAAAGAGGAATGTTAAATAAATAATTTATTAAACTCTAGGCAGTGGAGTGGAGAGATTTGGGCGGTTCTTAACATTGAGGTTTTGAGAGCCGATGACGGTGAAGCGGGGTGAGTATGGAGCAGCGCCGGAATGAGGGGGCGGGGTAAATGGGAGATCCCTGAGAAAACCCGTCGACCAGTGACCTCGTCCGGTACGATTCCCATAAGCGAAAATTCGGGAGCCAACCCGCCGGGAATCGAGCCCAGTTAACCTAGGTGGGAGGCGAGTAGTCTAACCACTACACTACCGCGGCCCCATTTATAAAAAAAGCGCCAGTGTCTTCGTAAACCCTCATAACGTATGAGACCTTTAGACCGCTCAATTGATTGATTTTGTTCTAATCACTATACAGCTGAGGCTCTTTAATTATCCTAGGATATATGTGATTAAAATATGGGAGGAAACAGGCGTAAAGATGGTACAGTTCTCTCAATTCACGTGAAGATTGAGTGCCGTAAAAATTATTATAAGTCTTCGTCCCGAATTACATTTAATTGGTGATGAAAATACGTTCTCTTGCATCAATGGAAATATGAACAGAATGGCTGAACGAACAGAGAGTAAATACTTATGCCATATACACCAGACGCCGTAAAATAAAAATTGGCACTGTTCGCTTCTTTCTTGATAAATATTCTGTATGCTAGTCGTGTCGTACCTCGACTGAACAGCAACTACTTTGAGAAAACTCGTGCACACAGAGGAAAATGATCAGATCATGAGAGCGCTACGAGAAACCGAAGTTAAGCGCGTGAATGGGAGTTAAGAACCTTCTTTTGCTGCGAATAACTGAGAGGTGTGACACAGGCCTCATAATCTCTGGAAGCGGGACACTTTCCACTGAGAGTGTGTCATCTACGATCCTTGGTCGGCTCAGAGACTAGGACATACGTAGCCCTAAATGGATGTAAATTATTTTTGCGAAACGTGACATCGGCGTGTCGTTACGTTATGGTGGTTGAAAACCTTGAAAATTAAAAAAAAATCCATCCAGTAGTTTTTGCGTGGTGTCGGTACGAATAGACGTACAAAAACACAAAGCGCACAGTATTATTATTCATATACATTTAAGTTGGCTTCATACTTTTGGTTTTACGTCGTACGGTTATATACAGAAAGGCTAAAGACGATGGAACTTCCTTGATTATAGTGATGGGCTTCTAATCACTGGATATTTATATATAATATGTTGTATACTAGCCATAAATTGGCCAGGCCTCCTCGTCTTAAGACATAATTAATCACGGCCACAAGAGACCCTGTTATTCAAATTTTCAAATATGTTCGATATTTTAAAGAATTGCTTTAGTAACTTATCTGCTTGAACTATAATGACTGATTAGGCGTTTTGTTCTATAGCGTAATGATGCAGAAAGAGTAAAAAAAACAATAAAATATGAAATTTGAATTAAAAGTAACTAGTCAGAAAATAATTTTTTTTTATAATGGGTCAGGGAAAAACCTGAGATACCCGAAAATATTAAAGTCAGTTCAATGAACTTGCTTATGCGAACAATAAATAGAGGTTTGCTCGCAACTGTTTTTTAAAACTATATTAAATATTCTGTAAATTGAAATACAGCAAGCATTGAAGGGAATAACACTCAGTATTTATTTTGAGTTGGTAGTCAGAAAAACTGAGCACACAACGTGATAAAATTATTCTGTACAGCATTTTGTTTCTGAGAACAGGACACTAAAACGTTTCGTGCAAGTGCCTGTGGGAATACAATTAAGTGCCTCAGAGCTAAATCTCTAGGTCCCGACATTTATTTACTTTTTGTGCATAACCACGTGAGGTAAAACAGGTAAGAGGTTCTAGTAGAACGATGGTTAAAGCGGTCGAGGCGAAGGATTATTGCGCAAGAGTTACTATTATTATTTTAGTTTTATCTCTTTTTTTTTACTGGAATGCTATAGAGTATGCAGCTTTAAATCAGTAAAATAAACAAATGTTTATAATCAAGAATGCGGTTAAATAGTCTCCTTGCTGATAGAAGAAATTTGACGTAAATCTTCAAAAGCAATACTTCAGTAAAGGTTTTCCACGTCCCGGTTGAATCGCAACTCAGGTCTGCTAGTACTTGTAAAGGAAAGGGAAAATTGAGCCTTACGCTCTCTTGATGCACTATAAGATCAACTTTATAGCTACGCTAATAATTATGTCCGTAGAAAAATCTGTGCCTAGCGAACACCACGAGACTATTGCAATTGAACCATAAGGTCTACACAATTTCTTTAACTGCAAGTGAAATAGTCTGTTTCTAACTCAAAGCTATAGCTCTCACAAAACGACGCTTCATTTAACACTGCTCTATATCCCAGTGCTAAAACAACCCTCATAATACGTTAAGCATTATTATTACTTTGGTTACAGTAACAATCTGCCATATCTGGATTTATTCGTACATGAATTTGAATTCTTGGCGGGTCTAGTTTCGTCACTTCCGACAGCTGTTAATTAGGAATGACGCCCCGTTTGGTGTTACGAATACACTTATTTCGCCAGCCAATGTCGCATGAGCGCATGCAACCCAGCTCGCGATTTACATTTGGGTGGCTGCTACAGTGCTCGATGGTTTATCGATTGATTCTTCATATAGTTTATTCACGGTTTCTTCACTTTTTAAAATCAAACCTTTGAAAAATCACCCTCTGTATGACGTGCTTAGTTATTTCGTAAATATGCCATGTGTTATAAACATTTTATACCTCTGTTAACATAAAATATCATCATATTTCGTTAAATTGAAGTTATACATAAATTGAATATATAAAATATGATTATTCATTTATAATTAATGTGAATAAATTCAGTAAGAAAACACGTGTGTTGGTAGCGCCTAGTAATAAACAGTTTTCATGTAAAATATAATTGCAACTGAGTGCGCACGAATTCGGTTCGATGTACTTTGGTGTAATTTCCTAGATTTAGATAACTTAGCTTGGCCCAGGCGGAGGAATATCGTGGAAGTAGAACTTTAGCAAGGCTTCAGAAAAGTGTGAAGTAACCGCGAGTTGAGTATAGTGTACTAACTATTGATAAGACAGTTGAGTTGGAGTTGAGAGATTTGCGCTTCTTTTAAAAACGAGGTCTTCAGAGCCGATGAGGGTGTAATGATATGAGGATGGCGCAGCGTCGGAATGCATGGGCGGGGGAAACGGGAGATCCCCGAGAAAATGCGCTGACCAGTGGTATCGTCCGACACGATTCCCACTAGCGGAAATCCAGGAGTGACCCAGCCGCCTTGGTGGAAGGCGAGTAGTCTAACCACTACACGCCGCGGCCCCGCTAACTAATGATTGGTGGATAATGCTGTTACGAAGAGAAAATAACATCAGAGAACATACTCGTTGGGCTTTAGTAGATCTGTCATGCACGTTATTCGTGGAACAGAGTGCCTTACATGTTTTGCTTTCATACTTATTTTCTTTTTCGTGGTTTACATAGAATGAGTGGAACCAATGTTAACTGCCGGCTAGTGATTGTCAGAAATAGCATGTCGGTTATGCTCTTGGTTTAAAATTATAAATATTATATTTTTTCTGACAAAAGTTTTTAATTAAATATTAACATATAAATTTATAAAATGTTACAAATTATTTATGAAGGTGTAGGTTTTATAAAGAAATACTTCGGACCACTTGAATAAACTATTTATTAGTTTTAAGAAAGAACAATATAATTTCAACAAGGCACATACCGCCATGACACAACAACGGTAGCATGATAGCTAATAATTTGTTTACAGTATTGCCATCTTAAGAATATAAAAACTTTTAATATTGCATTGTATATTATATTACAACACCCACCCTCAATGCAATATTTACCTAAGTTTTACACAAATAAATTTACATGGTTACTCCACACTGATTAGTGAATTTAAAAATTAACTCTTTGTTTAGGGCTTTTGTAAACATATCAGCTAACTGTTCTTCAGTTTTTACATATTTCAGAGACACTCTACCTTTTATTATTAATTCTTTAATATAGTGAAATCTAATATCGATATGTTTTAACCGCTTGACACTACTTGTATTTGCAACCGATATTGCAGACTGGTTGTCACAAAAAATTGTAGTCGGGTCGACAATCTTTACCCTAAAATCATTTAACAAATTTTGTATCCAACATGCTTCACTAGCTGCCATACTAATTGCTATGTATTCAGACTCAATTGATGAGAGACTTACAGAGCATTGCTTCTTCGAATACCATGAAATCAAACAATTTGAATACATGAAACAATAGCCAGTGGTAGATTTTCTATCTCTGAGATCTCCTGCCCAATCAGCATCGCAGTAACCCACTAGCGATTTATCATTACATTTATAAACCAATTTATAATCAATAGTATGTTTTACATATCTTAATACCCTTTTTAAAGCCGTTAACAGTACATCGTTTGCATTGTTTTGGTATCGGCTTAATATAGAAACAGCTACACACAGATCTGGTCTTGTGCCTGAGACAGCATACATTAAGCATCCTATCATTTGTCTACATACATTTTCAATATTTTGATCTGTTTGGCACTCCTTATTTTCAAACATTTTAGCATTAAAATTTTGGTCCATGGGGGTTGACATTGGCTTACAGTTTTCCATTTTGAATTTCCTCAATACATTTTCTAAATAGCTTTTCTGACTTAATTTGGTTACACCACTTTCTAAGTTTTGTTTGACATTTATTCCAAGAAAATCAGATACTAAACCCAAATCTTTCATTTTAAATTCTTTCTGTAACATTAGTTTGACATCAGAAATTTGGTTCTCATTTGTGCCAAAAATTAACAAATCGTCAACGTATATTAGAATATACATTTGATCTTTATCATTGCACTTTGAATAAAGACATGAGTCACACTGTGACCTCACAAAGCCTCCTCTAGTTAAAACTGAGTTAAACTTTTCATTCCAATATTTGGGTGATTTTTTTAGACCATACAAAGATTTATTTAACTTGAAAATATTTTTATCATCAAAATATGCCCCATCTGGTAAATGAATAAAAATTTCTTCATCAATTTCCCCGTATAAAAACGCCCCAGTTACATCCATTTGGTAAATAGGTAAGTTACGCTCGGTTGCTATGGCTGTGAATAATCTGAAAGTTGACAATTTAGCCACAGGTGCATAAATCTCATTTAAATTCAAGTCACCATTTTGTTCAAAACCCTTAGCTACCAACCTAGCTTCATACTGTATATCATTACCAGTTTTCTTTATCTTAAAAACCCACTTACTGCTTACAGTCTTTTCATTTACAGAAGTATCGCACACCTCCCATGTATTGTTTTCATTTAGAGTCTGTAATTCCCTACTTATAGCTTCTTTCCACTTACTTGCATCTTCTCTTCTCATTGCCTCTTCGTACGTATTTGGCTCCTCATCCATCAAATATATATTGTTACACTTGTAGAACGACGTTTGGTTTCTCGCTCTTTTGCTTCTCCGCTGATCTTGGTGAGTATCTGGTGAACTTTGTAGTGCTTCGTCAGCTTCTGAGGAGATGGTGACTTCAGTTTATGTTTCTTTACCACTGTTTCTTACCTTCGGTCTCGACTTGACTTTCTGACGATCTCCGTTCTTGTTCACAGTTCAGTTCTTCATCAACATCCCTCCCATTTGTATCTGGTACGCTTATGGTTTCTTCTGACACCAAATTTTCCACTTCACACGTTACCAACTCCTGTTTTTCTTGTGTCTTTTCTTGCTCTATACACACAATGTCCCGTTTTACTTCTACAGTGTTCCTGTGGGGGAAAAATATTCTGTATCATTTTACGTCTTCTCCGTAACCAACTACTATTCCTTTTTCTCCTTTAGGGTCCCACTTTTTCCTTTTTCTTGAGGGACATGGACAACCACAGGTGAACCGAATATTTTTAATGTTTGAATATCACAAGTTTTCTTTGTCCACAGTTCGTATGGAGTTTTATAAATTTAAGTGCTCTTCCCAGTTCTATTTAACACATACGCTGCCGTGTTAATTGCTTCCGCCCACAATGACTTAGGTAGGTTTTTAGCGCATAGCATAGTTCTAGCAGATTCAATAAGCGTTCTATTTTCTCTCTCTGCCTTGCCGTTTTGTTCAGGTGTGTAAGGGACTGTGCGTTGATGTATTATTCCCCGGTTGAGAAACAATCCTTCCACCTCCTTATTTACAAACTCGAGTCCATTGTCGCTTCTGAAATACTTCACTTTATTTCCAGTTTCATTTTCCGCTCTGTTTATAAATTTCTCGATGCATTTTTTCACTTCATGTTTTCCTTTGACGAAGTAAACACTTCTATATTTTGAATAGTCGTCTTTAAGCACCACAAAATACCTCGAACCTCCCACAGATGTTTCCTCCATGGGGCCACAGGTATCGGCATGAATCAACTCACACGTCCTCGTTGTTTTACTATCGCTGTTAGAAAAAGGTAAACGATGAATTTTCCCTTCTAAACAACTTTCGCATTTCCCAACACAGCTATCGTTTACGTTAACATCATTGTTTTTCAGAACATTTTTCACGTACATCATGTTTTGATGAACAAGTTTTTCATGCCACTCATTTATGTCCGACTTGACTTGTGCAGTACTTGCTACCCCGCATTTATAGCGAAAGTTCAGGTAATACATATTTCCAGCTCGTTCCGCGATTGCCAACAACTCATTTTTCTTGTAAAATTTGCATAAGTTTTCATCTGTCATCATGACATAACCTCTTGCAGTGACGCATTGCACAGAGAATAAAATCGTTTTTAAATCAGGCACGTACAACACGTTGTCTATGGTTGTGTCAATCCATTCTTTGCTATTTGAGACTTGTACCGCCATCTGTCCGCGCCCCTGTGCACTCATTTTCGTTCCGTCACCCAAGATTACGAGTTTATTTGATAGATTCGTGAATGAGGTAAACAACTCACGTTTGCAACACATATGTTCACTTGCGCCGGAATCAATTAACCACTCTGTTTCTTGATATTGTTTTTCGAACGAGTTTGACACCACAAACGCGTTACTATCCTTGTTTTTCTTGAAGCGGCACTGATTCTTGTTATGGCCGGATTTATTACAATAAAAACATTTATTGTCTGACCGGTTATTACGACTGTCTCGATTTTCCATTGAATTATTATTACTTCTGCATTCACTTGCATAATGTCCAAACTTATTGCACTTGAAACATTTAATATTTCTCTTGTCCCTTTTTTTAGCGACGAAAGCTGAAGACTGCGCTGCTCCTCCTTTCTCATGTAATCTTTCTTCCTCGACTAATAATCTAGCTACCAGGTTTTCATAAGTTTGTTTATCATCCGGTGCCGACTCCCAAGCTGATACAAAATGTTTATAGCCGTCGGGCAGTGACATTAACACTTTTGTTATGACCAATTTATCCGAGATTTCTTCACCCATCTGTTTTAACTGATTCTGCATTTCTTGAATTTTCGACAGGAAAATAGACATTTCTGTACCTTCTTCATACTTATATTGAAAGAATTGCTGTTGTATTATGTGGATATTTGTTTCACTTCTCTGTTCATATACACTTAGTAATTTTCGCCACATCTCCGCAGCAGTAGTGCATGTGATAATATGCAGCATCACGTCTTCTGACATTCTCGTGACCAGTAAGGTTTGAGCCTTCGCATCCATACTTTCCCAGGCTGGTCTCTCCGTAACAACCTCTGGCTTCAAGGTGCGACCTTCGACCACATCATATAAACCTTGACCTCGCAGTAAAACTGACGTTTGGAATTTCCAGATGTTCCAGTTCTTGGCGCCTTCCAGTTTAATAACTGTACTGTGATGTACCATGCCATCCATCTTGCTCTTCCTTCCTTCCTGCAAAACCTTCCTTTCTTGTCCGTTCTGAACAAGTTTTCCTTCTCGTCACGCCGCCGCTTGGTCGTACTAACCTCAAACGACACTTCTTACGTCAACGATATTAAACAACTGTTGTTGCAGTATTTACGTGCACTATTTTACTTCAACCATACAAGATTAGGTGTCTGGGCCCATAACCTGTAGGTTTTATAAAGAAACACTCCGGACCACTTGAATAAACTATTTATTAGTTTTAAGAAAGAACAATATAATTTCAACAAGGCACATACCGCCATGACACAATAACGGTAGCAAGATAGCTAATAATTTGTTTACAGTATTGCCATCTTAAGAATATAAAAACTTTTAATATTGCATTGTATATTATATTACAACAGAAGGGAAGCGCAGGAAATTCCTGAAAACATCACTTTTAATTTACTTTCATGTTTAGAATAAATTATATATTATTTTCAGTATATGCGTTTAGGCTGTTACACAACTAGTCCTAAGCACCCGTTGATGTCTGAGAACTAACCGGTATTGCAACGACGAAAACCACAGAATTGAAAAATAACTGTAGTGTAACCGGTTTGATTCATTTTAAAAAAAAGTAAACATACTTAATGTCTTCCTGCAAGTTCATACTTAAANAACCGGTTTGATTCATTTTAAAAAAAAGTAAACATACTTAATGTCTTCCTGCAAGTTCATACTTAAAGTCTTCCTCCAAGTTCATACTTAACGTCTTCCTGCAAGTTCATACTTAATGTCTTCCTGCAAGTTCATACTTAATGTCTTCCTGCAAGTTCA
>NQII01000157.1:984506-1078500 GCA_002778355.1 Clitarchus hookeri
CACTTGGAGTAAGTATAGTACTTAGTAAGGAAATCCTACTTTTATAGTTTTCAACCCCACCAGATGTTTTTTTTCAAAATGGTAGCTATGTTAAAACTTAGGGTGCTATGTCTTACCTCCAGAACTCTTTAGCCGATTTTAACCAACTTTTGTATGTTGATAGTACATCATATAAACTTTGATTTGAGAGATGGGTTTTGTTGTTGGTCCATCATTTTGGAAGATAGCACTAAATCTTTCACGTTACATCTCGAAAACTACTGAATCGATTCTCACCAAGGTTGGCACTAGCAATGCTACGGTAGCCCACGTAAGCATATAACATTTAAGTGGTTAGGGTACTTATTTGCAAAATGATGGCCACACAAGTTTTTTGGGTTTATTTCCTATACTTACCATATCTTTTGGTCAATTGTGTATACTGAAACTATACTGTTACAAGCATAATGTATGCCAATACACAGCCGTATATCGTTAAAAATTACACCGATTCTTATTATATTTGGCAAACAAGTAGGAATATGTTAGGCCATGTACATCTATTTGTTTTAAGAGGGTCGGACACTTATTTTTAAAATGGTGGCTACATAAAAATGTTAGCTTCGAAAACATGAAAACAATTTCAACCTAACTTTGTATGCTGGCAGTATTTATTACAACCATAAAATGCTTCTACACAAATTCTCTTGTGCGCCATTTTATAAGATAGTTCAACAATAAAATCAAGATTTTACGTCGTATTTTTGAAAACCGGCAGATTCCTACCAAATTTGGCAAACAAGTAGGCCAAATAAGTTATTTATTTTAAAGGAGTCAGACACTGGTTTTCAAAATGGCGGCTATATTCATTATTTAAATAAGTTTATCATGATATCATGAATATTAAACAATTTAACCATATTCAACCAAAATTTTTATTCCTACAGTTTCTATTGGAAGCACCGTATAAAGAGCCTCTTTTTTAGGATTTCTTGTACGATAGCGCTAAATTAGAAAATAAAATATTTATGCCATATCTCAGAAACCCATAAACCAATTCCACTAAAGTTTTCACATAAGTAGCACTATGGAAAACTTACATGAATTAAGTTGCTCAGACACTTAGTTTTAAAATTATTATATATAATATATATTAAATATTTCAGGCAAATAAATCCTATCTACGAAAACACTGTCTTGATTACATCTTAAGTTGATTCTCCGAATCCTACTTCCGTAATGCAGTTGGTTACACGCCAGCTTAAGGTTTGAGATTTTCTGTCTTAGAGTCAACGGTAAGGTACGTGTGTATTTGTAATCGTCTCACTACTGTTACGTATGTTTCTGGTTCCATCTCTAATAATATTGCTGTCAACGAGACGTCAAGGCCTACCTACCACGGAAGCTTTCGAGAACTTCACTAAAAATTATTTGCATCCATGTTGAAGTAAAGCAGACTCATTAGTTATATATGTCAATTATAGTTGTTTTCGATATTGAAAATGGCTAAAATGGGAGTTGTTAGCATAATGTTAACGTAAGAATTTCCCGTAGAATAATTTCAAACATGTTACGGGACGCAGAAGTTAGCGTTAGCTTCATTATAATTTCTTAAAAAGAGTCCTGTGTTCCCGTTCTGCAAGACTGCACACCAGTTGAATGCCTGGCATTTTAGAGCAAAGAGGAAGTGAAGCCGTGCTAACATAGCCCTCAGGACTCCTTGATCCTGGTCTCAAATTGCGGAAACAACTCCGTGTAGACGTGGCGATGGAACTTGCTGCGTGGTCTGTTTTCCAACACTCGTCAAGCTGCCTGCCACATGTCCGAGTTTAGAACGTGGAGACTGGCACCCAAGTGACAGAAAAATAATCTTCAATGTAGAGTTTGTACCACAACCATAGACGGTCAGTGGTGTAGAAGGACAATTTTCTGGTTAAATGTAATCTCAAATGAAGTAAACACAAAGTTTGAATTTTAGCACATACTAGATTTAATCCGCGAATTTTAGTTGAGAAAAGGTTTTATTTAAACACGATTTAACGACTTTTAAATTTATAACGTAGATCAACTGTTTTCTCCGGAGTTTTATACAATAAAAAATGTCAAGTTTTTGAGTCAATTAAATATTATAATATTAAAAATTAGAATATTACATAGAATTTAAAACATTATCTTAGACTAAAATTCATAAATACAATTATAAATTTATGTGCGCGTGTCTACAATTAGTAACAGTTACAATGATAATCGGCAAATTAAAATCTTACCGAATTCGACTGCATCCATTGTAGTAAGCGAAATATATCTCTGCTTGCTCAACATAAAACCAAAGATAAGAAGATTCTTCACTGTCAGGGAAACTGGGAACAGTCCAGAATATATTAGTTATCATAAAACAATCAATTTACCATTTTTATGATTTTTGCAGTAGCAGGATTTTGATTCCACCGTGAAAGACATCGGCACAGTTCAGTTCCCGAAAGAAAACGAGGTAAAACCATAGACTGCAGATGAGGTAGACCGATCTCGCTGGCTGCGCACAACCAGTCTTCGTGTCCCAACATTGAACTGCTTTTCTGCCAGTACGACTAGCAAAAATTGCATAGATTGAATTTGAGGTTAGAAAACTGATTAGTAAACAAATGCTTTGATATATATGTATACTTTCTCTTACCAATTTGTAATGTAGTTTGATTAAATTAAAGTTTATAAAAGTATTTTATTCACATAAAGGTGCTTGTATTTTGAAAATCGAGATTTAAACAAGCGCGTTCATCACTGTTAAGAAAGTGACTTCGACAAATACGTTATTTTGGGGCAGGTAAATGTTTGGTACATGCGCAGAAGACGAACAATCAGTCTACCTCATCTTTAGTGTACGGGCAGAATACGGGTACTCGCACACCGGTGCACTCATTCCGGCCATGGAAACATTTAATCCGCAGGGCTCCACTTTGAACGCCGGGTGGGGTGGGGCGATAGCGCGTGGCGATATCTACAGGAATAATAATCTGCGCTTTGTGCCGTCCTAATTGTGTGTTTTGATCCCCGGGGGGCTGCTTTTGTGAGGGGCAGAGCTGAGGGCGCCCCTGGAGGCGATAGGCCCGCCACGAAGCTGCAGAGCCGCGACAACTACCTGCTCGCCGCGACCAGATCAGCACCAGCACGCTACCCTTCGACACGTCACTGGTACTTGTGAACTGCGCTCGATCACGCGCACCAACCAAACACTGAGCTGTGAGCCGATTTGCTGGCCGACATGTCGATGCCGTGTGCTTATTGGCGACAACACGCCTCATGTTTAGGTTACTAAAGGTTGTTCACGGTTGTTCAAAATGTCACAGTCCCTTCCTGCATATGTTTTGAGGAGCACACTGACTTATTAAAGAGCAAAATTAATAGAGCTATTATGAAAAAGAATGTTTCTGTTCAGTTGTCACATTTAAATAAAGTAATTGTGTAAGCGAACGTTTTCCTAACTCCAATTTTACGACAGAATATTAAACCTAATGTGATCTTTTACGCCCTATGAAAACCGACCCGATTTACCCCAATTGACACGAAAAGTGCAAAACATTATGGTGGCTGTACTGACTGCAGCTAGCGATGAAACAAGAACACGTTTAAGTTGACAATGAAGAAGAAGAGAAAGCAGCTCCATGTTGCAGCGTTGAATTAAAAGTCTTATGTAAACAGATGTGAATTCTGAAATAAATTATTTAGCTTTCTAAGAGTTTCAAATCGCTTATAAGATTAGTAAAATACATACTTTTCAAATAATTTCACAATTCCGCTTGACCGACGTGACGTACGAATAAGGCGATGCTGCCCATGCCACTGCTGATTGTACTTATGGTGGAAGAATTCACAATGTGCATACAAGTAGATCTTAAGCAGGGCTTTCAAGAGCGCTCAGTTTACCGTGAACAGGCTTTACACACTTTTAATTTCAATGAGTTATTTCAGTCAGTGGAAATATCCTTACTGAAACTTTAGCCTAAGAACTGCTACTAACCGGAGAAACAGTGGAAATTAGTGCCAGAGCATGCACAAACAGTAGAAATCATGGATAAATCAGTGAAAAGCAGCAACTAAAATAATCAGTAGAATTTTATTGATTCCAGTGGAGAATATTCATGTTCACTGAAATTAAGCAGTTTTAACAATAGTTACTTTGGAATTTACGAACTTGCTTATTTTTCCACTTACATGCTTTTAAAAACAGGAAGCAAACTTAATTATGTCAGTATTCACAAATGTTTACCTAACACGTTACGAAGTATAACTTCTTTATCCTCGTCGTTACAGATTTACTCGGCGCATGTCAGTCAGTGTGCCAATTAAAATATATGGTCTGTGCAGTGACATTTTTCAAAGGTTTTTTTCGAAAGTGTTCAGTTAACCGCGAGCAGCCTATATTCCTATAAAAAAATTAGTGTGTGGCAGGAATTTATTATTATGCTATTACAAGGTAAGTTACAATTTACTAGACACCAAGTGTGCATTTGATTTATTCGTCTAAGAGAAACTAAGAAATATTAATATTATTTTCTTTCGGACGAATAAACATGAACTGACAAAACCATTAATACCTATTTTAAAACAGATTCAGGATGCCAGTACCCGAGTACCGATTATTAAATATCCTTAATACTTAATATGTTGTGTATGTGATATAGATCACATGACATGTGATTTAGTTGGCAATTTTAATTAGGAGCACAGCAACTTGGGCTCCCATATTCCGAAATGTCTGACTTTTCGGTGCTATGTATTGAAAACTATAATCATTTGACTACAAATATTTAAATTTATGTGGCCCATAAAATCTCTTTCAGACAATAAAATAAAAAACTATCGTGAAATATGGCCTTGGGTGAAGTTTGTTCAGATTTCGTTCTCGTCGTCAGAAGGTGCGACTGGCATACAGTAACGTCACGAATGAAATATTTCACTTGTAGTAGGGACGCCTAAATGAAATGTTGCACGTTGCAGAAGGTTTACTTAAAATATGCACGGCTACCAACATTAGGTTTTCTGCATGTTAAAAAAGAAAACAAGGGATTTTTATTACTGAACTTGCACCTACACGCTAAGCTTTTAGAGAGGCATGGGGAAGCACGAACAAACCACAGGATTTTTCTCCCGAGAGTTCGCTAGGAGCGCAAGGAATCTCGGATGAACGGAACTAGGGGGCTGAAGGCAGAAAATACTTACTAGCTACAAATACTGCTGCTGTATTTGTTAACCCTCTCAGACCCATACAGATCTTTTCATTACCACATTAACACAGGGCCGCGGTGGTGTAGTGGTTAGACTACTGACCTCCCATTAGGCGAACCGGGTTCGATTCCCGGCGAGGCCGCTCTCGGATTTTCGCACGTGGCAATCGTGCCAGACGATCTCGGGGATCCCCCCCCCCTTACTCGGTCTAGACCATGCATTCCGGCGCTGCTTCGTACTTCCCTCACTTCACTCTCATCGGCTTTCAAGACCTCGATGCAAATAAAAATAGTTTTGACCCATGTTGTGCTTAACCTGACAAAGAACTTGTTTCGTTATCACAACCAATAAGTTCAGTCTTTGTTTTCAGTCGTCAGCGATATGAACCAGTCATAACGTAGAACATTAGTACGGGTTACGAATCAGTTACCCCAAGGAAGATTAATTCGTAACTGAGCCACGTAATGTACAGTACTGTTCAAATATAACCTTCCTGCGCAAAATGCAAACAACTGTGTGCAATGGGCATGAAAGGGTTAATGTATGATTTCACGTGTTGCAAATAAGGACATGTTTGATGCATGCTGTACACAGCACTTGTTTCGTAGTACAGCCAATGAGGCGTAGGCTTTGTGTTCGGCCATAGTAATATGAACCACTAGTAACCTAACACAGTAGCACGGGTTACGAATCAGTTGTTTACAGAGATAATTAGGCACTGGGCCTTGCGGTGTACAGCACTGGCCAAGAAAAACCTTCATGTCCGTTATACGTACACAATTGTGCACACAGGGTCTGAATGGGTTAATATTTTTTGCGAAGAGACACGTGCGTTGATCGCTTCATTACCAATATGAAGGGCTAAAATATTTATAATGTGGAATTAGCGGCGTGTGGTGAACTGTTTAAATGTGAGCTGTGATTTGCTCTGTATTCTACCTTATCGTTTGTTAGTTTACACATCGGCCACTCAAACGTAGTAATGCAGTTGACATCGCAGCATGTGTGCAATGGGTGACTCGTCGCTCTCTCGCGAGTGGCCGCAGTACATTTGTTTCTCCCGACTCCACTTTGGTTACTAGTTCCTGATGCTTGCGCCGAGTGTGTACAGCACTGAGCAAGCAGCTTACCTTGCAACACTTCACCAAACACCACTGCGTTTAATTCTGTTCTGCAAAAGATGCCTAAAATGCCTGTCATTTATCTAAGTACAGTATGCGTACTTATTCCTTATCCCTCTTAGGCCTACTTTGATTTGCGGTTTTAGGTGTTGCAAACATGTAATTTTATGATGCGCGCCATACTTAAGCCGACACAACTCTTGCTTTGTTATCAAAACCAATGGGCTGTATGCTTCTTTTTCGGATCTAGTAAATAGAACCAATCGTAACACAGGTCAGAATCACGGATTACGAATCAGTTACACATGCGGGAGGTGATAGGGCAGTGAGACTAGCAGTATACAATACATAGCAAAAATACCCTTCAATTGTGTACAATGGGTCTGAATGAGTTAAGTTGAATTATTTATCATAAAAGAATGTCTTTTTGCAGCAAAGCCAAATATACATGCAATAAGAAACTCATTAACAAACACTCTTTTGATAGCCTATTAGACCAAATTCTGTCAGGCGTAGAATGTTAATCCGTTAAGTCCCCATGCCCATGATTGAGGACGTGTTTCACGCGAATAATATTTATGTTCGGCGCTGTACACATCAAGGAATCAAAGGCTGATGTTCCGAGAGTCCTCCCTGCGAGAGATCTGATTTGGCGAAGTTCCTGCACCTCTAATTTGTGAATGGTTAATGATGACAATGATGACATCAACTAAAACGCAGTACGTTGTTCGCTGTTTGTGAGGAGCACTCTTAACAAAAGTACAACGCACATCATAAAATTAAACGATTGCAACACTTGAACTCCGAAATTAAATCGGGACCTAAAGGGTTAAGGAATAAGTCCACATAATTGAACAAAAGTTCTGAAGTAACTAGACGTGATAATAACTTTCCTGAGAATTCAACATGACTATTAAGGCATATGTTGTAGACAGAATTCAACGTTACAAATAATTTAGCCCTACATATTGGTAATGAACCGATCGGCGCACATGTCACTTCCCAAAAAAAAAAAAAATTAAACTGGCGTGAGTCATTAGCATTTAATTACGTCATGCGGACATTGTACGGAAAACATGGAATACACGTGAGTGAATTCAATAGAGCGCGGGTTGCATGGGATTACAGACTTTATCATTAATACAGAAAAGTAATGACTTAATCTTATGCTGCAATGTGGGTGTCGTGCAGTAAGTGTCGCGCTGGTTCTAATAACTTAAGAATTATTCAGTCGACTTAACATTAAACTTCGTTTTCACGCAAAGCCTCAGAAGTAACTACCGTAACAAATGAGAAAGTAATTTTTCAGAATGATGTGCGAGTTTGAAAATCAAAATCTCACATTCTTAGAAGCAACGCAATGATTCAGAGACTATGCGATATTTTTGCAATACCTAATAAAATCATCAATATTTACTCTGTTTCTTCCACCGTTTAATTTTAGGCGCTAGTGCTTTTATTTGGCGATTTCCAAATTTTTATTATTTCCATACGCAAAATTTTTGTTAGCAAATAATAATGTCCACAATAAAATCTAGCCGCAATTATTTACTTAAAATTTAAAATAAAAAGAAAATTAAAAAAGGTCATAATTGTTTTGAATTATGAGCTAATATACTTAAATTACAAGTGGTTTCATCTTTCTGTAATTGTTTTCATAAATCGACAAACAAATAAATCAGCTGTCATAAGCCATTCCTTCCCTGCTTTTAAGTCCCGCTTTTATTTGCACAATGGAGTAATCAGTTTACTTGAAGTAATTCAATACATTGAGTTCGATAGCAAAGTCTCTATAAAGATTTTTTTGCAATAATAAATTTAAAATGCATAAAACCAATGTAAAATTATTTTTAGTTAATAAGAGTGAGTGAAAAGATTTGGGCGGCTCTGAACAGCGAGGCCTTGAGGTGAGTATGGAGCAGCGCTGGAATGCAAGGGCGGGAGAAGTGGGATATCACCGAGAAAACCCGCCGACCAGTGGCATCGTCCGGCACGGTTCCCACTTGCGTAAATTCGGGGTGACCCGGCTGGGGATTGAAGCCGGTTCGCCTTGGTGGGAGGCGAGCAACCTTACCGCTCAGCCACCGCGGCTGTACAGTGGTATACATGAGTTACAATGCATGTATCTTCAGGATCACCTGTTGCATACTGTTTTTCGCTGCCCCTGTTAAAAAAATAGCTCTAACGGTCGCCAGGCGCAATGCACTTCAAGTATTTTTTTGCATTTGCCTTTACAACACGAATATTGATAAGAAACTTTCACTCTGGAAGGCAATTTCGCAGTTGACGAAAGCAATGAACTGAACCTCTTCTGAAACTACGCTTTGACATAAGTGTACAGACATCACGTGTTTTGTTACGTGCACGCATCACATATCGATTAATATTCAAGAGTATAGCGAGTAAAAATTATCCCAGTTCGACTGACACTGACGACGTACATCTAGAACAATTTTTTATCTCTGTACATTTTCCAGGCGTCATTATACTAAAAGTGAACCCTGACAGCAGACACTATTTGTGATTTCAGTGTGTATTTTTTTGCAGCGCTCTTCCAATTTACTTTCGTAGCGGTTTTTGCAGTACCTCCATCGCAATTTAATTTGAGAAAAGAGGAAAAAAAAGAAAGGAATTAATTTTACTATGTGATATGGTGATACTATAATGAATTTAACAAATTGATTTAATAAAACGATAATCTTCTGGTAACGAGTTTAACATGTGCGAATAGACAATAGAGATTAATTTAATTAAAATGTGAAGGATATAATATACATGACCTAAATTAAATGCATAATGCTTGGTAAATGTATATTTCTGACGAAATTACAAGTTTGTACTAAGTCAGGAATTTATATTTTGAAGGTAAAACAAAGCCTTACCTTCATGAAAATACAACAGATTGGTTAAGTTTCCGACTAGTGCGGTGGCATTTATTTTTATAGCTTCACATCTCGTCAACAGCCAGGGACATTATAAACGGAACCATATGCTATAAAATAAAGATCAAAGGAGTGGGTGGTCATAGACCGCATTGATATCCATCGCGGCAATCGCCTGAAATGATCTCGGAGAATCGTGGAAGATATAAATGGGGATGACTAAACCGAGGACAGAACTTGGGTCCTTCCGATGTAAACCTAGTGCGTTACCGTTGCACCACATAATTCACGATGGAAATTTCCAGGAGAGAGAAATGACCGCTGGTCATGAGGGATGGTCATGATAAGAGGCTTTCGTGAGATAGTCATGGCAGCAAAAGTTATATTATGATTATATGGAAAAAATAATTTTACAAGGAAAATTTTTTGGCGTAATGAAATCCCAGTACATGTTAATGTTTTTTTTAGTGTGTTCGAAAGCCATCAAAGGGATGGCTCGCGATATAATAATGTGCATTCAAACACCAAAATACTCTTTCTTTATCAAGCGTAAAGATGAAGGAAAAGTCATACCTTTCGGTTATAGTACAGATGCCTTATCGTCAGAGCAATATACGCTGCAGAAGTAAATACTTAGGTGAACTAGCCAAATTTTTATTTACGCCACCGGCATCGCCCAAAAACCTTAAATACTCAAAGCATAAAAACAAAAACCAGCATGTTCTGGTTGCAAATACTCTTCTCTAAAATTCGTGAAATCCTACTTAGAAGATGTTAAATTACTCCAGTTAACGCGAGCTTCTCACATACATGGGTTGCAAGGGACAACTTGATAGAAAATTCTTTTAGGTATTGTAGGAGTAGATTATTACTAATGTAAATTATTACTAATGTGTTTAAGATGCGTGAGAAACTTTATGCGTGACAATATTAGTGATCGTTGTTATAAAGGCAGTTTTTATAACCATAACCAATTTTGTTTAAATGATACCACAAACACTAGCAGGAAAGAAAAGCCAAGAAATTAGAGGTTGCTGATTAAAAGGTAGCTGTGATTTGATTAGAGAGTTTTTAAAGTAAATGATTTGCTGCATGGCTCGACTCACACGTTACTCCACTTCAGTACGTCGTCCCACCGAAAACAACATCGTTGTCTCGGTAGAAATAGCGTGTTGTTGACGCGAGGAGCACGGCGAGCTGCAACACGATTGCACGAGCTCCGAGGCGGAGTTGTCCCGGGTCGACCAGTCGAGAGCGGCCGAGCACGGCGAGCTGCAACACGATTGCACGAGCTCCGAGGCGGAGTTGTCCCGGGTCGACCAGTCGAGAGCGGCCGAGCACGGCGAGCTGCAACACGATTGCACGAGCTCCGAGGCGGAGTTGTCCCGGGTCGACCAGTCGAGAGCGGCCGAGCACGGCGAGCTGCAACACGATTGCACGAGCTCCGAGGCGGAGTTGTCCCGGGTCGACCAGTCGAGAGCGGCCGGGGTGACTCTTCTCCTCGAGGACCTGGCGTGGCGAAGCAGTCCGCGTCGAGGACGGAGACGTCTCGATGCCGATGGCTTCTTTCCACTTACAAGAGGTCAAGGTCAGGTCACGCCGAGTTCGTTCCTATGTTAAGGCTCCCGCCTGCATGACGCTTGAACTGCGTTGCAGTGTTTTCAAATACTCGTTTTTCAACGAAGCTATTGAACGTGCGTCCAATGTGCTCATCTACGAAAATGACACACACTTTAGACGAGGGCTGTTGAGTGCTTTCAAGAAGTCATGCACATTAGAAACACCATTTATGAGTACTTCAAAAAGGCTAAAAACTGCTTCTTTAAAGCGCAATATCTCAGGATATACGCGTCAGATACATACAAAAGTACTCAAAAGTCCTGAATTGAACCTTCCTGTAGACTTTTCACCAATAAAATAATGTCATCGCTGAAAAAATACACGCAGTGCGACGAGAACACTGCACGCCAGTTCAGAGCCTTGCGCTTAGCGGCGATGGCGTACTTGATGCGCATGGCAGTGTCGCCCTTATCGCTCCCGCGCTTCTCGACCTCAAACGCGGAAAAATATGTAGGTAGGCGGGAGCCTTAAGGCGATCGCTTGCCTGGAGCTACTTCCGCGTTTGAGGCCCAGAAGCGCGGGAGCCATATGGGCGACACTGATACGCGCAGCAAATGCGCCATCGCCGCTACGCGCAAAGTTCCGAACTGACGTGCTAGGAATTTAAGCGGTCACCACATTGTTTTATTAATGGAAAGTTTTGCTTGTGTTTTATGTTACATAAGTCTGAAAAAGTCATTTCTGATAACGCCGAAGGGCTTGAAAATAACATTTATAGCAAGCGTGTTATCTTAAAAATACCATTCCGTTCACGTCTGACGTATGCATTCTTTTCGTAAGTAAGCTTCTAGAGGCACGTTTAATAGTTTCGTGAGAAAACGCGCTTTTGAAACATCATGCAACGCAGTTCATGCGCCAGGTAGGCGACTGCCTTAACGACCCGAAGAGTCCTTGTACGAAACCCTGGTTGTCTTACGTCATGCGAGGGGGCGGATCTTTATGACGGGGGTAACGTTCATCAAGTAAGATATCTCACTTGTAACGATGCTGTAAGATGGAGCAGTGGCGGAATGCAAGGGCGAAGGGGAATTTGAGTTGCCAGATACATACCTGCAACGTCCGCCATGTTTGCCACACACGAGAATCCAGGGAGATCCCACCGGGAGTCAAGCTCGGGTCGCCATGGCGGGGAGTCACCGTGCTGAGCGCGCATTTACCGCGGCCTAAACCTCGGTGAAACACAGACGTGCGTGCGTCGTTCTTAGATATGAGTTTAGGTAAGATCAGTATGGAGCGTGCCTCCCTATTAGTCACCCAAGATAAAGCGTAAATGGTAAAAAGCAGTAGTAAAAAACATCTCTTTAGGAGGGCGTGACACGCTTCATGAAGATATTATATGTTTCCCCAGTCGTGAACCGACTATAGTGTTACTTACATGTCAAAATTGGTGGGAATTGTTAGAGTAATTTCCGAGATATAATATAAAAGTTTTATTTTTCATCTTACAAAATGGTATACTAATATAAATTTCTCCATATAAATTTAATTGTTTTATGATGCACTATCTGTACATTAGATTTGGTTTAAATCGGTTAAATGGTTACCGAGATAATATATATAACTTCAAATTTTTAAATGGTCACCATTTTAAAAATAAGTACTTGGCATGGTCGAAAACTATAAAAGTTAAATGTTCTTACTAAGTACTATGTGTGTACCGAGTTTGGTGAAATTAGGTTCACGGTTAAAAAGTTTTTTGAGGGACATACATCCAGACAGACATTCGCATAATTTAATAAGCCTATATTTCCAAGGAAAGTAGGCTAGAAATCTTTGCAAGGCTTAAAATAATACTTAATTTCTGATCGTGACAGTTAAAACCATCATTGTTGTGCTTCGGGGTGCCGTTAATTTCGCTTATCGGGTGGGGATTTCCCCTGGTTGTTTGCCGTGGAAAGGCGCCATTTGCTGACATGTTTGTCCCCAGTCATCATGAACAGTTCTATGTTTAAACGCAGCCGAATTTTTGCCTTCGTTTATGTATGTGTAATGTTTGCGCACGACTCGCCTGTCACCCCTTGAACTAGTAACAACGTGTTTGCGATCACCCCTGGCCCAGCAATAACGGCTAGTGCTTTGAAGTAAAAATATCACATTTAAGTTATTTCTTTCACCAAACGGATCATTCACGGTTAATAAAACACTTTTTTAAAGCCTGATTCTTCCGGTAGGATTTGTAGCATTTCTTCACAAGTATTTTTTTTTTGTTAGTACTCAGTTTTTATGACTTAATCGAGTTAAACTGTAAATGTTTTACAGAACATCGATATACTAGCACCATTTCTTTGTTTATTACAATACTTAAAAAAATCTTTTAAAAATAACAAATACAATACAAAACACTGAATAACTTATGAACCTGTTTCTGCTTCCACTCATCTAAATACCGCTATTTAAAATAATCGATTAAAGCATGGAAACAATTCTCCCAATTATCTGCAAACTTTACTATGAGTCAGCCAATCACTGATTACCTCATACAGCAAACAGTTAATTACTAGGATTTATTACTGAGGTTTATTTTAAAAGTTTTTAGCTAACCGAGAGCTGGCTGTAATTAACATTCCTTTCAAAAACCGCCACTATGCAAGTAAGTTAAAAATGAAAAATTTTCATATTTTTATTTTTATGATTTAGATTGGAATAAATGTTCTGTTATTTTCTTTATTCTGACACCAACCTCTATTTTCAGGATTGAATTTCGTGTAATTTATTTAGAATACTATTCCATTTATTTAAAGACGCGGGATGTGTATGTACACACCCACACACACACAAACACACACACACACACATATATATATATATAAACACATGCACACACATCTGTGGTTGAGAAATTATGGCTGTCAGGCCATTCGCAGATGACGTAAATTTTTTCGTGGTCCTTTGGTTGAAAAATATTATTCACTTCAATACAAATGTAATATCTGAAAGCTGCTTTTCTACTAATGTTTTTATTTTCCGTTCCTCTGCTTTTACAGTAGGAAACAAAGAGTGCCTGAAAACAAAGGATTTGTAACCGCCCGTAAGTTTTGGTCGGAAGTCTACCGACATACTCTTTACTGGCTTTAAAAACTCGACCATGAAACAAATTCGTCCTCTTTTCATGAACAGTAGGCCACTCTGCTGTCAGCACAAATGCCACGTCTCTCATGCGTACATTAAAAATGGGTTAATACAAAGGAAGGTGTGCTGTGTTTAGTTTTAGTGTTGTGAATATAATTTATGCCTTTTTTATTTATATCATGTTACCACGAAATTTTTAGAACAAAACTTCTGGCTTAACAAGACACAAAATGGATAGAAAAAACTGTTGTTTCAAGATACAAGTATTTTGGACTCTTATATCGTGCGTGTTAGGTATGAGGCATCCAAATTATTTTGCAGTTTGTGAAGCAAATAGTAATAACAAAAAATAATTTTCATTACTTGCAAAATAAATAAGCATTTCTACGTTGATAAATGATGAAGAATCGATAATGTCGAATCTGTGAAAAAATGTTTTTAACATGCGTGCGAATTTTGATGAAGCAAATTTAAATTCTGATTCCACAGTTCTTGCAAACCTCGATGTTAGCTAAACGGCAGTAAAAAATTTAAACATTTTTCTGTGGTGAACTTAAAAAAAAAAAAATACACTGTTGAAGCTAAGAAATATATCAACCAGAAAAAATGATTTTACGAAAATAATTTTATTGTAGAATACAATAGGTAGAAAAACTTGTTAGATGGTTGAACATAAATCAGATCAATTCAAAGATATGTTTAAAATACTGAAACATTTTCTGCTGCATAAACTGGAAGAGCCATTTAACTAAAACAACGTAATTAGGTAATTTAAAACCGATATATGACTCAATAGGTTGACATCAATTAAAATTTTGGACGTTTCCTTGTTAGCCAATTAAGATACGCCAACATAGGCCTATGTGTTCAGCTTCAGGCAGAACTTTAATACTTTAATGTGTCCAACAGCATTATATGGTGAATGTCAGTCAACCCATGGAGCCCGTTCAACGGTTAAGCAAAAACAAAGTGAACATTAAAATTTTTTTAAAGAATGTCGGCTGATGAAACTTTGAGATGTGTAAATGGACCTACCACACGACTACAGCATAAATAAACAAATATTTTGCTCTAGTTTACTTAGTTACATCCGCATTGTGACAAAGTTGTGAACTTTATAAGCTTTACAAAGGGCCAGGTAAAAACACCGTAAGTCTTCGGAAGTTTTCAGTGTTTCGTTCTGAGTTTTGCGATGTCTTTGACTACTGTGAAGTATGATAGCTCACAGTTGAAACTCTGATAGTAAAAAATGAAATTAAACTTAGGGAAATGCAAGTCCAGAAGTATGCTCAATAGTATAAAATGTTGTTTAAAAACTTACATTTCTTTGTTTACTCGAGACAGCATTTGTCAGAGTTGAAGAATTAACTTCAAACCCAGTATCAGTTGTTCAGAGTTTTGTTTACAAAAATCAAAAGATCCAAAGGAACTTAGAAATTTGCATAATATTCCAATTATATTTTTCTGTAAGTAATAAGGTTGCGGGAATATTTTTGAAGTTCAGAAGTCATGAAGAATTTTGAATAGATTTTGCAATCCTTTCAAAGTTAATACTGATTCTTTCTCCACTCGTATTGCTCTGCTCAGAATATATGCTTATTGTCTTGCAGCTATTTTAAGAAACAACTTCATATATGATATCCTTTTCCAAAAATATATTTCGTACAAGAATATTTATTGGAATTTGATAAGTTGATTCACATCACCATTACCCAGTATTTAAGAAAAAATTGAGAAAATCGATGAGAGAATTCAGCTGTGTTCATAAAAAATATTAACCAGCCTCACGAGTTTAAATTTATGCGTTTTTTTTTGTAAATACGATTCTTGTTATATCACCGAATAAATAAACCCAACCACATTAGAGTATGTATCCCTTTATTTAAAATACGCAGTCGTTTAAACCCTAACACGTATGAAATATTTGAATGTTTTTTATAACTAGATGTATTAATGTGCACAATATCAGTGTTTATTCAACATAATCCTAAAATTGCTTCAGCATTTTTACGGAATACATAAAAATCTCCCCACCATCTTTTTATGTCATACATAAAATTTCAATTGGTATTACGTTTTTATTATAATATTTTGTAAACGACCATAAAAAATATATGAACGAATTATTTTAGGCACCGAACTCGGGGAGAGACGTATGAAGTCATAGGATTCACTATAGGTTGCGCCTATGGAAGCATTCCTGGGAAAGGGGGTTGAGATAAAAGAATTATTACCAAGTGCATGCATTTCGGATGAAATTTTATGTCAGAAGCTTTCAGTACTGTAAAGTGGTGGAAATTACTTTACTATGCCATAAAGCATAGGAACAATTTATATTATGAAAGAAAATTTTCTTGCAAAACACGATCCACACCGGAAAATTTCTTCCATAGCTAGCATCAAGTGATAATTAGAACTTTGTTTACAAATTGAATCTGATGAATCATTTTTCATTAAATTTAATACTATGCCATTAAATTTTAAACTGTACTCTAACTGTAAATTTTAAACTCATTCAGTGAATGAGCAGATAGTTAAGCGGTAGTTTCTCGTCAATTTCTACTCCTTTATATCATATTCGTGTTCTACTAGCACGCTAAAATCAAGGGGGTTTTCGTTGTTGTCGGGAGGGTGAAAATGACTACCTAGTGATATAATAATAAGACGTCGCCAATGGAGCAGCGGCGGAATTTAATTATGAAGTACGATGGGGCTATTACGTAAAAAAGATCTTGCATCCGTTCTAGATGTAACGGTTCTGGTCATATTGAAAATTAAGTGATGTACCTAGAAATATATTTTTGGTCTCTCGACATTGCATGTGATTACAAATATTAAAAGTCACTTCAAAATTCTTGCATAAAGGTTCGATACTGTACAGCAACGCAGCCATTAGTCCCGCATCATCAGCTCCCAATTAAATACAGTGCTTCATATACCAGCCTGTGTTAGATTTGCTGGTAATATGTTAATTGTATTAGCCATACGGCGATAAAACAATTTAGGGTTTTTAAATATATTTAGGTGAAAATATTATTATTTCCGTGCAATTAGAAGCCGCCCTACTCGTTTGGATCAAGGTAAACAAAAATAAAACAATAACGCGTGTAGGAAGTGATTAGTCTGAATGCAAAGAAATTTCAGCAATAGAGAGCAAGTGATTAAATTACGTCTGATAAGACAATTTCAAGAGATTAAAAAAATATAAGGAAAGCTATGGGGCTAATGAAAAGAAACAAAAATTTTGGCAAAGAATCCAAGATAATACTTTAAAGAAAATAGTGGAGTGTGAGTGGAGACGTTTAGGTGGCTTTTAACATCGAGATCTTGAGCGTCAATGAGGGTGAAACGAGGTGAGTATGGAGCAGTTCAGGAATGCAAGGGCGGGAGTAATAGGAGATCCCCGAAAAAACCCGCCGACCAGCGGCATTGTCCAGCACGATTCCCAAGTGTAAAAATCTGGAAGCGATCTCGCTGGGAATCGAATTCGGTTCACCTTGGTGGGAGGCGAGCTATTTTGCCTCTGCGCCACACAGCCCCTTTAAAGAAAAGAGTAGTGAATAAGGACGGAAAAACTGTTGCCACTTAACAACCCTGCTTTACGTCGGAAGGCAGCTGACGAACTGTAGTAAAGTAATAATACATCTACTAAAGACCCACAAATCCATGGCTTATACGGGATTCGAACCCGGCTCTCCTGGTTCGTAGATAAAGTCTTGTCGAGCTCAAACACTAAACTGCCCTGTTACCAATGAAATTTGGGGTCACTAGACGGGAGAAGTATGAACTCAGATAACATAACAGATATTAAAAAATATAGCGAGAAGAGAGAAAATGATAATTAAAATATGGCAAAACTGTGCGCAGTGACAGCATACTGGTAGTAGCAAAGAGGGTATTTGTACCATACTCTATACACAGAGGACAAAAGTCATGACATAGCAATATGAAAATATACAGATGGCAGTAGTATCGCGTACAAAATGTATAAATGGGCAGTGCATTGGTTGGGCTTTCATTTGAAGTCAACTGATTCATGTGAAAATGTTTCTGACGTGATTATGGCCGCATGACGGGAATTAACAGACTTTGAACGCGGAATGGTAGTTGGAGCAAGATGCATGGGACATTACATTTCGGAAATGGTTAGGGAATTCAACATTCCGAGATCCACAGTGTCAAGAGTGTGCCGATAATACCTAATTTCAGGCATAACCTCCCACCATGGACAACGCAGTGGCCGACCGCCTTCACTTAATGTCCGAGACCAACGACGTGTGCGCAGAATCGTCAGTGTTAACAGACAAGCAAAATTGCGTGAAATAACCGCAGGAATCAATGTGGGACGTACGACGGACGTGTCTGTTAGGACAGTGCGGCGAACTTTGGCTCTACTGCAGAAGACCGACTCGAGTGCCTTTACTAACAGCACGACATCGCCTGCAGCGCCTCTCCTGGACTCGTGTCCATATCGGTTGGACCCTAGACGACTGGAAAACCGTGGCTTGGTCAGATGAGTCCCGATTTCAGTTGGTAAGAGCTGATGGTAGTGTTCTAGTGTGGCGCAGACCCCACGAATTCATGGACCCAAGTTGTCAACAAGGAACTGTGGAAGCTGGTGGTGGCTCCATAATGGTGTGGGCTGTTTTTACATGGAATTGACTGAGTCCTCTGGTCCAACTGAACTGATAATTGACTGGAAAGGGTTATGATCAGCTACTTGGAGACCACTTGCAGCCATTCATGGACTTCATGTACCCAAAAAACGATGGAATTTTTATGGAAGACAATGCGCCATGTCACTGGGCCACAACTGTTCGCGATTTGTTTGAAGAACATTCTGGACAATTCCAGCGCATGACTTGGCCACCAAGATCGCCCGACATAAATCCCATCGAACATTTATGGGACTTAATCGAGAAGTCACTTCGTGCACAAACTCCTGCACCGGCAACACTTTCGCAATTATGGACGTCTATAGAGGCAGCATGGCTCAATATTTATGCCGGGAACTTCCAATGACTTGTTGAGTCCATGCCATGTCGAGTTGCTGCACTTCGCTGGGCAAAAGGAGGTCCGACACGATATTAGGAGGTATCCCATGACTTTTGTCGCCTCAGTGTATACTGTAGTGTAAAAACACTTAATTGACACTGAAACACTTCGGCTATTGACTTAAATTTATACTAAATACTTCCATGCTTCCGCGGCATAACACATGTTTTTAAAAATAATAAAGTAATATAATACATAACATGTATCGATTTCATAATAGGAAATATATCAGCGTATGACACTGAATGTATTTGGTTCGAGCTGCAGCCTGCGATGCAAATATATTTACAAGCTACTGACAAACTGTATAATTCTAAAAACAGCAGCGGAAACCGCTCATAATCCTATTGCAGCTCACAACTTTACTGAAGTTATAGTATTCTGACATGTCCAACCGGAACTGGATGTTGTAGAAATCTGGCACGCTTTTAAGGTACAGGTCAAACTGACTCCTGCTGTTTATGATAAAATAAAAAAGGAATTGAGATTTTTACTTAATACATAGCCTACACACCAATTTAATATTGCCGCAATGTTAAGGACATTAGGGAAATTTGGAAAAAAGTTTTTTGATACTACTATGTTAGAGGGGCCGCGGTGATTGAGCGGTTAGCCTGCTCACCTCCCACGAAGGTGAAACGGGTTCAATAACCGGTCGGGTCACTCTCGAATTTTTGCATGTGGGAATCGTGCAGGACGATGCTGCTGGTCGGCAGGTTTTCTCAGGTATCTCCCGTTTCCCCCTTCCTTTCATTCCAGCGCTGCTCTATACTCACTTCAATCATCTCATCGACTCTCAAGACCTCGCTTTTAAGAGCCCTCCAAATCTCTTTACTCACCCTTACTATGCTAGACAACGAAATATTGATACGTTAGAAGATTATGTCTTGTTATATTCCAATATTTGGATTTATAGCAGCTTAGAAATGATTATCGGCTTTCATCATTTTAGAAAACAAATATTTTATAATTCATGACACTGACATACCTACATTAGAATATTTTAAATAAAATAAAAAATGAAACTATTATTCTAATTTTTTGTATGCGTTTCGGGTTTCGGGTACACAAAAATTTCTGCGGAAATCGGTTAAGCGGTTGTAAGCTCGCTACAGAGTTGTTTCGCCGACAGTCTTAAAGATTGGAACGGTTATGTTCTCATCGGTACAGACGTTTGGATGCTTAATTACAATGGGGTAAAATTTATCGGCAGCCAAACCCACGCGGAAATAACAGATAAAGAAGTTTCGCAACTAATAGTGGACTACAACACAAGACAATTACAGTGTTCCTGAATTTTAACATCAAACTAATAGCTTTGCCTGACTCCCCACTTCCTACGGCAAAAGTTTAACTTGGAATTCGATTTCAAGCACATAACGTTAAGTGACTGTTATTTCTATGCAACACCTATCCGTATGTTTTATAAATTGTCCCCAGAAATGATAATATTTCAAGTAAATTTCTCTCTTACTTCCACGTTTAATATCATTGATTTGTGACTAAACACACTTTGAATTTTTAGCAACGTAATAATTAACGTACGAAATTACAATAATGCAACTTCAGCCGGTTTCACGGGAATCTCATACATGCACGCGTGTACACTCTAAATCCGAATCAGTGATATCAATTAGTGAAATAACGTTCACTGAACTTCAACTGATAAGCTACTGCTGACCGGCGAATCAAACAAATTAACTGGGAACAAGTGATTTATAGCAGTGACGTTCTTGACAATCAGAGGGAAGTCACAAATAAATCAGTGAAATTAAACCACTATATTAATTAGTTATCTGGCACTGATTATCAGTTGCTCAATTATCACTGTTTTCACTGATTTGGCTCAATTCTCACTTATTCAAATTTATAGTGTACAGAGTCCGACAAAGCTCTTAATGTTGCGTGTTTTCAGCCAGTGCACTTGGCGAGGAATTAAGAGCAATGAAAGGAGAGGCAATAAGACAAATGAAACTCCTATTGAGTTGTTTATGTGTGCAGCTGCATCAGTTGTATGAAACTACTGCAAGAGGGAAGGGAGGTGTATCATGGATACTGTGCAACGAGGATCGGAGAAGGGAATCACGTTCAATGGACCTGCCCGTGTGTGTGTCTCCCCGACGCATGGCATTATAGTCTATTCGCGGTTTATTCACACTTTTTGTATCAAACATTTGAAAATCAGCCCATAAATGATGTACTTTGTTGTTTCCTGAATATTTCATGTATCACAAGCGTTTTATATTTTTGTTACCATAAAATTAACGCATTCCTGAATAAATTAAAATTTTACTTATATTTATTTACAAACTATGATATATAATTAATAATACATATCAATAAAAACAGGGAGAAAATAGGTGTGTTGGTAATACCTAGTAAGACGTAGCTCTCATGAAAAATATTATTACACTGAGTGCGCACAAATACGGTGCGTTGTCCTTTTGGTGTAATTTTCTAGACTTGGTTAAGCTTTTTTTGCATGGGTGGAGGAATATCCTAGAAGTAGAACTTTATCAGGGCTCCAGAAAAGTTGGAAGTAACCGTGAGTGGACTATAGTAGAGGTACGTGAACTTTGCAAATTCTTTTGGCGGAAACCTACACTTCTCAGTCCTTCACACACGAGTCAAAACTGTTTGTTTATTGGCTGCCGTAGCGCGAGATGATATTATTCAAATGGGCTACGCTTGATACGGTTGCATTGCAGATTTATGTTTTTTTTACTGTCTAAAGAGTTGGACAGGTTATGTCAAAACAAAATTGATGTAATCAAAAAAAGGAAACTAGAGAATAATTGCTCTAAGTCTAGCCAGCGATGGAAACAATTTCAGAAATTTACAACCAGTCACCGTGTCCCGACATTGAATTGCTTTTCTGCCAACACGACTAGCAAAAGCTGCTTTAATTGGATTTGAGATATAAACAAACACTTTAATAATTGTTTACCATGTGACAGACAGTTGTGTTACTTTGGGGTAGGTCAATGTTGGGTACATGTGTAGAGGTTGAAGAATCTGTTTACCTCATATTTAATCTATGGTCGCAGTCAGCACAATTTTTTAACTGTTGTCAACACAATGACTAATGATATGTTAGTAAAAGGTATTGGTTGAGAATACTTTTACACATACTTCTGTTTGAATATGTTTTTGCTGTCGTAAATTCTTGTTTGCAAAACACCTTGCACCGCAACGAAACGTACGTAAAAGTTGTAACAAAATTATATACTCAAACTTCGATGATAATAGAATAATTTATTATCCAGCATTGCTCTTGGCTCTTCTATACTGGCTTTCATAAATACTTCAGTTAATTATTTAGCATTATTCGATATCCTGTGTGATCGTAATGTATTAAAATTGCACTGTCTGAATAAGTGGTAACCTAAGTTCCATTTTAATTTTTTTACACGTCACCGTAAAATCTGATAACATTTGAACATTTACAAGGTGTTATTTCAACTAACCATTTATATAATTTATGAGGTTGATCACAAAACTGTGGGAAGGTACACAACAAGCTAAAATAAGAAATTAAGCATGATTTGGAAAAGTATTACATAATCTCAGAATCAGTTATTGTTTTATACTTACACACGAATAAGCGAATAGAAACTTACACGTCTGCCAAGGCGGTAGAAGCCGCTTTGATCTTTTAAATAACCTGAGATGGAGAGCGCACACAGTAACTAAACGACCAGTAAAAAAACTTTTTATAAAACTTGCTGCTTCGCTTTGCTAACCTTTTAGAGGAGAGCCACTGATTTTTAGCAGTCCCTTGTGTTTACAACTGCATTTTGCGTCGTCTTGCTTCTTTGCAGTGTTCGTATCTGGAAGCCGATACTGTAAGTTACTGGAAACTATAGTTCAGTAAGTTGGAGGCAAACCACTTAACTAAAGGCATCTCTATCTGAAGGAGACGCACCCTGGTAGAAATAAGCAACAGCCACACCAGCAAACTATATAATTCACATTCACCTGCCCTCTATTTACGGTTTTACGAACGTATTCGACTGATTATTCTGAGGAAGTCGATCGCACACGAATAAGGAACCCCAACTGACCTATCCGTAGTGACAAACGAGTAATTTAGAACTCACCGGAAATGTTACTACCATTGGTATAATTTATTTCTGCATACGATTAAGATAAAACCTTCTCGGTATTTCCCTCAAGATTTATACGAAACGTTCATAAAACAGGAATTGCAAAATTATGTAAATAATACATTACCCACTAAAAAATAAAGGTGTACTGGGAATTGGCCCGTAAACATTTACACATAAAGGTTAATTATTGTAACTTACTCCGTCTTTGTTATAAGAATTTATTTTCATTAATAATTAGGTAGAATTAAAAAAAAAAAAAAAAAAAAAAAAAAAAGGAATTTTCAAGTTTTAATGCTCAATTTTTTTTTCGTACTGAAGTAAATTTCAAAGAAAAAATTGATTTCAGACTATTTCCATACTGTGGATTTGTTTTGCGTGCAGTATGCAATCAAAACTTGGATCACACAAGAATATACCGACTTAGTAAAAATCAAAATCGATTAAAACTGAGACATTAGAGTGAGCGACCTATTACTTCAGTTACCCAGTTCACAGTACCGTTGATTTGTACTGAAATACAGTAATTGTTCCTGTATTTTTTTATAGCTATGAGGTAACTTATTAATAGTTGGTGAATTTCACCGACTTGTCAGTGAAGAAACGAAGACATCTGGATTTAAAGTAATTCTTACGTCTTGGATTCAAACCACGGTTTTTGTTTTGCAGTGGAAAATATCGCGCTCAAGTCGAACCCAAACAACAGATAGAAGTTGTGAGGTATACATTAGCTACGATAATTACCATGAAGAACATTCCAAAGAATCGTTGTTTCACAATGCAAAACAAATATGCGAGAATTTGTCTGTGTTGAAGATAAGCAAATCCGCGCCCGCGGAGCCTCCTGGGAACAAAATATTTAGTGACACGCTTGAATACGACTGCAGTCGGCGCTTTAGTCAATCGGCACTCCTGTTCAGAAGACTGGATTATCAAGTGTTTATATAAAACAATTATGAAGCAAAGGTCTGAAGTGAGGAAGTTTACCGAAGTTACTAACTGTGGAAGGCGATTACGGTGACCACGCTGTTCACACGCCCACATCGTACCATGGCAGCCCGTGTTCCAACTTTCGAGGAGACCTCTGTGTCTCAGACAAACAACTATGGCATGACATCATGGGTTCAAATCCTAGTTATGCCACAGATGTGCGCACCAGCAGACGATAGGTATGGCCGGTCGTAGCTCAGACTTGACGCTGTGCAGCTGGGAGCAGTCTGCCAACCCTACGCACTTTTTCTGGCTATGAGTCAAATGTGACTTGAACCCAGGTTGTATAATCCTAAATATTAAAAAAAATTATAATAATGGCAATATTTTTATGAAAATTAAAAAAAAAAAAGGGGAAATTACGTAATCATTTTTTTATTATTTCTGCTAATGCTTTACGTTTCCGGTCACGGCTTAATTTTTCTGATTAGTTAACATTTATCTTCCAAAGGATTTTTAGACACATGTTATTTCCCGTACTTTGAACTGTACCTGTATAACAGAACCTCTGATATACGTTGATGCAATTTGTTTTAATAAAATTTTAGTAAAGATTTAATGCAATTCTAAGATTTTGATTAAAATATTAAATAAGAATATTTAAACAATAATGGAGTCCCGGTGATTGGAAATCACAGTTGAGAGTTCCAGTTTTGACAGTAGTACATCTATTCACTATTAAAGTTCATGTATATATGTTATCGCTAATAAACTGTTACAAAAAATTTAACGGAATTCGTTATCAAAAATGAGCTAGAAAACATACGACTCATAGCTAAAAGTGATAATGGAAGGAGTAACATGCCCTTAAATCAAGAAGTTTTAAAATATCTCTCACCAGTTCAGGAAATGTAAAAAATGACGTCCACAATTGGCGAGCCAATAGAAAATGAATATTGCGATGCAGTGCTGACCGAACAGTGGATCGGATGCTATAGTCTATTCGCGATATCTTCACACTTTTTGAATCAAACTTCTGAAAAATTACCCATATATGACATGTATGGTCATTTCATAACTATGTCATGTAACAGAAGCGTTTTATACTTACACTAACATAAAAACCTTATTTTTGGTAAAATTGAAGATTTACTTATTCATTTCATCTATAAATTATAATATTAAATTCATAATTACTGTGTATTACAACAGAGAGAAAATAGGAGGTTGGCAATGCCCAGTAAGAAATAGTTCTTACGTAAAATATTATTAAACTGAGTGCGCACGAATGCGGTGCGTTATCCCCTTGGTTTGCTAGACTAGTCAAGATTTGTTGCATGAGGCGGAGGAATAACCTGAAAGTAGAACCGTAGCACGGCTTCAAAAAATCGGAAGTAACCATAATGGAATGTAGTATTAGTATGTTTTGCAGTCTTTAACCAGCCAGTAAACTGCGAACATTCAGTAGTTGCCATGACGGTTTGGTGTGGTGTGCTTCCAGCTACTTGTGGGTGGCAGAAAAAAGTGTAAAATAATGCGAAGAAGAGGTGCGCATAAAAGGGACGAAAGAAGACATTCAACAGAAACAAAAAAGAAAGCAGCTAATTGTATAAAAACCATTAAGATGAAAGAAAATATACCTGAAGAAAACGTACATTCTAAAATTGCAAAGGGCAATAAAACATTTCATAAACAGAAAATACAATTACACCTGATAGAATTTTCTGGGCGTGTTTCGGTTGTATCAGAGACAAAATATTTGATCACCTGCTCATCGTTCCCCTTGATAAGGATGAGGACTTGTAAATGGTATTTGTCAACCAGTCTGGTGGAAATGTTCAATATGCTCGAGAGCTCACAAACGAACAGACCGTCGGAACGCCCGAGCACTCAAAGTATTCAACTCTCCCATCCTCACTGTTAAATTTAAATTACAGAGAAACATATTATTCTTTTGTGCACTGCTCCTACGGTTTGTAAGTGTAAAAACAGATCGTCAAACTAGCCCCGGTACTCAGTATCCGCCGTCATTGGGCTTTATTATATTTCTTAAAATTGTTATTATGTTACTGTTTCACTAATTGTGTATTTAGTAAAATTAATCCATATATCCACTACCTTTCAGGTGTTATATTACTGGTGATAGTCCATTCATTTTGATACATATTTACTTAACGATATACAATGAATACCATAAACGGCTTTAATTGATGGATATCATTATTGAAACCACTGTTGCCACAAGTTCATGCCACCTGACCTGGGCCACTGGACCAGAGGAGGCTTGAGGGTGAATCACTACAAAACACATATCTCCGTCAAAGTCCAGAACCCCAGCAGAGACTTACTGTGGCCAGCCCATGGAACTAGTTATTTTTCATGAAAATCGCTAGTGTACTGACATAAATTAGCACCTATAAGACATCTGCACACCTAAAAAAAACGTTTTGTTCAACCTGTAAATGGTTGCACATGAATAATGTTGGCCGGGACAACAGGGGCATTAAAAAAAATGATTCACGCGTAAGATTGTGTACAGACAGTGTGCATATGCATCCCATACTTTCTCTTGGGTCGTTAACAACCTATACACTTAGAAATCCCGGTGCAAAGTCGGGTAGTAACAATACTCATTCTATTTAAAATACGCTCGTTACCTTTTACACATATACGAGGTATACTTATCGTCAGGACCAGGTTGGGGGCGAGGGTGTTTTAAGCCCTGACATGGGTTTCCGTCTCAAAAATAACAAGACTTTCTACTGTCTGAAAGGGGTAACGTAAGGCACTCGCTTCTGCAAAAGGTTTTCTGGGTTGGCCGGAATATCCACCGTAAGACTGTGTCGTGGCCAGTAGTTTCTATCTGAACTGAGCTGAGATAGATGGAAAAAAAATAGATAACTATATTTTATTTGGGGATGCCAATTATTAACTGTAAATTCACTACAAGCAGCTCAATGTGAGCAATAATATCAAACATTATATGGTGCTTGTTTGCCGTCATTAGCCCAATGACAATGTTTAGAATTGTTGGTGAATAGCCAGGTATAGGCACTCCTGACATGTGTTTCCAGATGATTAGCTCGGAGTTGTGGGGGAGGGGCTGTCACACACCTCGTCCAGCGGCCAACTGCACGCACGACTGGTCACGCCTGCACCCCGGCGTGTACTCCCCCCCCCCTCCTGGGGAAGGATACNTCCGACCCGCCGGTCGCAGATCTGCGCCGTCGTGTCGGGGGAACATACACGCCGCAGGCAGCTCGCATGCTCAACAAAACTTCCCACGCGACAATATTACAAGATATCGCAAACAACGCACGGAATACGAACAGCTTTCTTTCAGTCTTCTTCACGTGCACTTTGACCCTCTGTAAACAGCAAAGTTAACACCACTACGTAGCCGAGAGGAGTCACTAATGCTGCCATTAAAGAGACCAAAGAGCACTGAAGCGAAAAATACAAAGAGAAGAATAACAAGTACTGTTTATAACAAATTAGTTTGTGGTNGTAAACAGCAAAGTTAACACCACTACGTAGCCGAGAGGAGTCACTAATGCTGCCATTAAAGAGACCAAAGAGCACTAAAGCGAAAAATACAAAGAGAAGAATAACAAGTACTGTTTTACCACTAACCACGCTTGAAAGCCAATTTTTTTTAATGATGAAAAGCACCCGGTGCATCTGGTATCAGCTGTTTCNTTACCACTAACCACGCTTGAAAGCCAATTTTTTTTAATGATGAAAAGCACCCGGTGCATCTGGTATCAGCTGTTTCTCTGTGAGATAATAGTCCAGAACATCGACCCAGTGAGTAGATTTAGGGTGTGCTCTGGGGCCACGAAGTAAACAAAATATACCACGTAGCAGTATGCAAATAATTACTACATCCTTTTACCGACACTCTGTAGAAAACAGCCCAATGCATAAATTACCGAAATCATTTAGAAATAACATGTGATTTTTTTCAAACTACAGTTTCAGTTGTTTATCAAAAACACGCCAATAATGCCCTCGTATTATTCCGTTTTAGGTTATTAATTAAACATGCCAAAAAGTACCATGTTTAACAAATATGTTATTTAGTTTGCAATAATTTTGATTCACTTTATCCTTTATCAGGAATATGCAACGCAAGTTTACAAGGCAGTTTTAGGTAGTGATTCAATATCTGTAAATAAGTTTCCATTTCAAGTTGATGAATAAATGGCGAGAAAGTGAAGTGAAATTTAAAGTTACACGTCAGTAGTTATGAAAAAATAATACATGAAATTGCAACTGAGTTTGGCTCAAATAAAATTAGATTACGAGGTATTTTTATGTGCTCTACCAATATAGAAATGTACTAATAATTCGGTAAGTATTTCTGACAACTAAATGGAAATGAAATACGACAAATACTGGTATGGTGTTTTTTTAATGTTATAAATTTCGAAGTATTATCATAAATTTAATGTCCCCGATACAGAGAACATGGAGGCGAAGTTGTAAACNCTACTTGAATTTAATGTCCCCGATACAGAGAACATGGAGGCGAAGTTGTAAACAAAAAAGACAGAAAAATCAAGTAATTTAAAAATTAGAAATATAAAAGGCTGTTGGCAGAGATTATCAACTTTCTACAGAGAAAATAAAGAAGGGGGCGGAGTCAATATAGCTAAAGAAATTTCTAAATTAATAAAAAAAAAAATGGGAAAAGGAAGTCTCACGAAGTGAAAAACTGATATAATGCGGTATGTCTAATACTAAAAAAAGATGGCCACGTATTATGTGACAATAACTGAGGAATTAATTCAGTGATGTGAGTTACAAAAATGTATCATTATTCCTGTTGAATCGACACCTGTCAGTAGAAGAGGAGACACTGAGGACAATAAAAGTGAATTCAGAAGAAGCAGGTCAAAAACTGGTTATCTATGTACCTTCAGAAAAATTACTGGAAAATACTGGAAACACAATGTTGGTCACACGCTCTTTGTTAAATTTAAAAAAGCTTGTGACAGAATCCATTGACCTAAATACTAAATAAACTTCTGGTACGACAGATGAGCATGTACCTACTTGGAAAATATGTATTGCAAATTAGGTCCAGGGAACGAAATCCAGTTTTTTTTTACGACCGAACAGATTTCAAACAATGGTATGTTTTTTCCCCGTCCTGTTTAATCTAGTAGTGTAAAAAATTTTGTTACTCATTGAAAAAAAATTATTATATATCACTTAACACATGTAGATAATGTAGATCTAAAAAGCAATAACATAGAACTTACTCATATTGCAAGGATTAAGTTAGTTACTGAAAACACCTCTGATTATAAACAGTTTAGGTTTTAAAATAACATACCAATTTAACTACTTAAGAGATTTTTTTGAAGGGAATGGAAAATACAGTGCAGAAATAGATGCATGGCAGGCAGCAGTGAATAAGGCATATTTCGATTACACGAACATAAAAAAAACTCACTATCGAAACGATTTAAAATAAGGCTTTCTTTAAAGGATTTAAAACGAACTATGAACAAAATATCAAGATATATTATAACGAAAAAGTCTTAGTCTTAAGTTACTTCAGGTCCCAAAGAGAAAACAATGGAGAATTTTAAACAACAAACAAGTAAGAGACCTATATAAAAATTATATTAAACCGGGCATTTTTACATGGCTAGGATGCACCAAGAAAGATTTCCTCATCAAACATTCTTGGAAACAGTTGACGGAAGAAGACTGAGAACATCTCACTTCAAATGGAGAGAGAACATAAACGACACTGTTTCAGTGGAACTCCAAAAAGGACGCATTACGGCTGCAAACGAACGACAACAATGAAAGAGACATGTAGATCAAGCTAATAGCCACCTGGATCGGAGTGGCGAATAAAGTAAAAGTAAATATTTACAAGTTTATCATAGTTAATTCTGCGGGCGAAGTTCTACGAAAAACCACGAAGTCTTAAGAACTCATGTGTAGCGATTTTGTTTGGCCGACATTTTAGAACAGAAAGCATTATAGCATGGAGCCACTCTCAATATTACATGTGTCTGTTGATAGGCATAAGGTATAGTCAACTTTGGAATAATTAGGAGATTGGGTGCCAGACTAAATAATTATTTTTTGAAGAGATAGTTATGTTTCTGCTGTTAAAGACAAGTACAATAAACTCAAATGGCAAACTTCCCATATATTACACACTCCTTAGAATACAGACACATTCTAATAAAATAGTTTTAATTAATTAAAATATGTATAATACTTTGAGTTACAGGTCTTTTAACGCAAATTATAATAAATTAAAGTACATTAAATTCAGTGGATATAAATCCAGACAAAAACGGTTTTGACTAATAATTTGGATGTAAAATTTTTTAACACAGTTCACTGAGATAGCTAGGAAAATGTTTGTGGAAAAAGCAGTAACATCTTTAAGGTAGATATAATATTCACTTTTCAAGGGTTAGCTTCAAAAATAATTACTTATGTTGTTTACGGCAAACTGAGCAATTTTGAAAGCTTTGCTTAACCCTTTCATTCCCACATTAAAATACGGTTTATGGTGTTGCAAATTAGAATTGTTTTTTGCTTGCTGCACTACAGATGGCAAAAAACTAGTTTGGTTTCCATAGCCATTAAGCTGTAGGTTTTGTGTTCGGTCATCAGTGATATGGACCAGTCATAAAGTAGTGCAGAAGCACCACAGTTTACAAATCAGTTACCCACAGGGAAGATCACTGGGCACTGAGCCACGCAATGTACAGTATGGGTCAACCTCNGTTTTTTGCTTGCTGCACTACAGATGGCAAAAAACTAGTTTGGTTTCCATAGCCATTAAGCTGTAGGTTTTGTGTTCGGTCATCAGTGATATGGACCAGTCATAAAGTAGTGCAGAAGCACAGTTTACAAATCAGTTACCCACAGGGAAGATCACTGGGCACTGAGCCACGCAATGTACAGTATGGGTCAACCTCTTCCTGTGCACACCTACACAATTGTCTACAATGGGCATGAAAGTGTTAACATCTACTTGTATGCACATTGTATATTCTTCCGTCACATGTGAAATTAACATTGCCATGGCCTTGCATCACTTTACTCACGCGTCGGTTACGTGGAACTGTGAAATTATTGTTAAAGTATATATACTACACATTTTATAACAACTACACTTATATGTATTAAAAAAGAAAGCGAAATAAATAATTTCATCACTCACGAGTGATAAACTAACACTTTTAATTCAATGTTACGACATGTAGCTACTTCCCCTCTGTCGTTATCAACTTTACTGGGCACTTGCCAATACGTTTGGGCGTTAAAATATACTATGCAGGTAGCTGAAGTGACATTTTTCGAAGGCTGAATTAAAAAATGCTTAACTAACAGTAAACATCCTTTAAATTACATAATTATAGTGTGTTTCTCTAACTGATGCCATTATAAGTTTATTACATTTTTATTTTGCCTTGGAATCTCAATATAGACGCACAGAGGATGTATTCTCAGGCTAGGGTAGTATACATACAAGTTCTTGCTTCCTGCCTCAGTAACTGAAATTATAATTGAGCTTAACTCGAAGACGATTCGATGAAAATATATAGATTTCAGCTAAAACATGCACTTCTTCACTCTCAAATTGTAACAGTTTCTTTGCGGGCGTCACCGTGGGAATTGCACCTTTATAGTCCTTGCACATATGTTCAATGACTCGGGAAAGAGGCCCCTGAATACTCCAACTAAATTTATCCCAACAGGTTCTCTCTTTGTCGTCTTAAATCACCGCGGGCCCTAGATTCTTGCTGCAGACTGATTTAAATTTAATGTTGCACAGTTTGTGTTACTTCAAATCTAAAAATTTACCGTCACTACAAACTTATGGCCCTTCCTGCCCTGTTATATATAGTAAATAAAAAATAAAAAAGAGAGAGAGAGAACAGACCCTAAAGCTGAAGCGTCAGTGGGGAATATTTAAAACGGCAATTGAAAAATTTTCTGTTTGTGCATAGCTAGTGCGGTTACCATAATAGAGTTAACAGTTTTGGAAATTATATCAGTGGGCTCTCAATATTCGCCTGTGTGGTGTGGTTGGTAGCATTGTTGCCGTCCACTCAAAGTATCCGGGTTTGATTTCCAGCACAAACCTTATAATTTGCCACTGAAATTATTCTTATAGGACGCAGCTGGAAATAAAATGTTCAGAAATATTAATGGTGATTTCATGAATAATACCTAATCACGAATGTATCAGCCAGCATGTTGTTCTCATACATTTCTTAATATGATGGAACGTGTACTGAATTTTAGCATTGTTTGTCTTTAATTTATTTAGCCATAATTAACGTATTCGTTGCTCAGTTTTCGATCTGTTACAATTTTCAGTAAACGCATATTATTTCTCGTTGTAGTATTATAGGAGCACATGCAAGCAAGAAAATGGTGTAAAATACATAATTTTGATAGTGTTTTATAATGACAGAAGCTTGCAAATCGAATTACATATTCGGCATTTAATAGTGGCAACATAAAAATTTGTTCGAGTGTTTGTATCTCATTACTAGGTGATAAATATGTATATGCCGGCAAACGTTATTTTTAGAGGTGACTATTAAACTAAGCACAGCGGTTTTAATGCTAATTAACACCTGCGGTTTGCGTCCGATTTTGTCATGAAATAACCTCTAACATAGGGCTTCAGTTGAGGCATTTGATTTTCTTGGGCCATGAAATCCGCCTGTTTTATGTGAGTTACAGTACGGATATTAATGTCGATGTTAGTGATAAAATAACGGTCTAGTATTAATAAAAAATGTTTGATACGGCAATAGCCTAGCAATAATATGCACATACTCCATAAAATTAACGTATTCACAGCAAGTATAAAACTATATGTACTTGCAAAAAAAAAACAGTGGCTGCAGGTAATTACACATTAAATTAAAGACTTACCACAAATATAATTGCTGTCTGTATACCAAAGCCAATTTCGGTATACAATAGTTTGTATTAATTTCAAACGCAAAAAGAATTTGGTAGTTCTTTTAGTAGTAGGCATTGAGATTTATTAGATATTTTAAAATTATCATTATTCACTCATAAAGAGCCAATAAATTTCTATATTATTAAACGGAACAATTGTAGCACCAAATAGCGTTCCACCAGTGTAAACAATAGTAAAATAATCACGCACAAAAAATAACTGTCTATTACACCTACAGTGAAAATTTTTTGTCTCTACATTAAAAGTTCTGCCTTTATTTAAAGTGTTACAGACACTGATCGGTTTTCGTTCTTTTAAATTGACGCTTTAAAGTTGACTAGGGCGTTATTTGATATTATCGGTTAATGAAATGTGGAGCATGAACTTCAAAGCCACCTCAAGATTAAGTGATGACGTGGAGATGATGACATGCTAATATCTGCAGAACTCCTGAAGTACGAAATCAGAACGTGCTTTTTATACACATAAAAATGCTCATGCATCTACAGGCAATAAAACCGCAGAGACGGTCTCAACGAGGCATTTGGAAAAAACACAGTAGTTTGATGTATACATTTTGGAAAATAGCAACAAGGAAAGTCCTAAAACAAAATATGTTGTGTATCTGAAATAGTTTTTACCAGTACTCATTTACCACTTCAATCATATAGCACTGAAGCCGCAAACTACATGTTTAAAAAGTGGAAAACGCGGCTGTTAGCTCGTTGGTTGAACCATTTTATCGAATAAACTTTTTCAGTTTTTGTTTTTGAACAGAAATGCGTTAACGTGTTCTCATGAAACAATTAAATAATTACTCAAACTGAACCAAAAGAAGAATGCGTGTCTTGTGAAAAGTAACTAACGTAAATTACTCAAACATCGAAGAGCTTTGAGGTTTCGTTGCTGCAGGAAAACACAAAATACAATAAGTTCCTGATTGAAATGTTAGTTACATCTAAGGCATTCTCAAATTTTCGGCAAAGCTTCAACTATTACTTCAATCTTTATCACAAGATGGATAAAACTAACAATTTGAAAAACTACAAGTGAAATGTACGGATTCATTCAACTATTGACATATCAAGAGCCTACAATTTGAGCGCGCCCGTAGAGTATTACTTGGGACTTCATCTACATTCATTTCATTTTTAAAAAAGGCCATTCGATGGCTGGAACACCTAGTTAAATTACTTTTGTTTATTTTATTTGTGGTTTCAGTAAAAAAAATTTTACTATACAATTTTGTGTGTTCACATAAGTTATAAGGTTAGTAAATAAAATAAAGTGACAATTACCTAAGTCCGTATTCAGAAGCATTTGACATACCAATCTTAGCGATTCTTCTGTTTAGCATTTCGTGTAGTATACTAATCGCATCGCCTATGTATATACTTGAATAAACATGGTTTCACAAGTCGAAACTTAACTTAATTACCTTACTGTTTTAAAATTTACAAGCAACTTAATCAAAAAGTGTTTAAGTGTTAGGATTTTAAAATATGTGTAAATATTTGGATACAGAATTTTCCCGTAGTGTAATAAACTCATTTCACTAGGAAACGTAAGCTTAAAAACTCAAAAAATCACAACTGCGCTATTGTCTCAGATGTATACGTGAACAAAGAAATTGTTTTAAAATACAAAAAATAGTTCTGTGAGTGAGATTTTTACAAGAACATGACCAAATAGCAATACGAAGTAACTATAGAAGCATTCCAAAGCTCAAAGTCCCATTTTAAAAGGATATGCGAAATGTTATACTTTACAACTTCCCTTTAACCGAAAGTACTTCATAAAGTTCGCAACTTGCAACGTCTTCAACTTGGATGGGAAAAAGCTTCAGTCAATACTCTTCTGTGACTTTACGGTCACTTCTTTCTCCGGTTTACCAAACGTTTCCGTTCCTCTGAGACAAGGAAACAAAGTTCATCGGTAACTGTTTGCTCATAGTAAGTTACGTAGTAAATACTCGTACATATGCAAAGTAACTAGAAATATTTTTGCCAAAAGTCTACTTTGTCAGCACTCCGCTGGAAACACTTTTGCGATGAAGCCAAAAAATAAAGCCTACTACAATAATGTTTGCATTGCTATTTTGGCTAAAATATTACGACATTTTAAATGTTTTAGCGCAACGTATGGGAAATAAAGACAAAATAAATCTACGTAATACGACAATAAAAACTAATAGGTTGATGTAAAAATACATTTAATATCTACCGCACAAATAACTGAACATCATTTAAACATATAGTAGGAATTTTATTTGATTTATGTTTAAATATTATGTACGCTCAATTATGAGGTGAGCAACCCTCCCAATTATTAGTTATAGTTGCAATGTATTGAAAAATTACAAGATACCTCATATTTAGTGCTTCCAGAGATGGATGTAAAGCGTATATTTTGAGAGTCAAATTATTACGAACAAGTTTACAAATTTTCGTGTCCACTTTCCTTGGAAAGGTAGGCTTATACAATCATGCGAATGTCTGTCTGGAATGTATGTCCCCATTTAAAACTTTTTAAACCCCGAACAGATAGCAATAACATTTGGTAGGAACATGATGTTACTAACGACAATCACGGCGAAAGTTCTATAAAATCAAATAGTCTGTATTTATAAAATTATTTAAATTTATCAGTACAGGGGAGTGAATATGTATCAATCCGCGATGTATCGATTCACGCTTATGGAAATGTAACGTGTAGTAATTATCATCGCTTGATTGTTATCACTTAACCTAAATTATCTGTACTTATACTGTACGCAGTATAAGTAGCAATGTTTCAAATATACAGGATGTATCCGGGGTGACGCCACAAACCTTTAGATATGATGATAAGGGCAGCAGTATACATAATAGATAGGGAACCCCGGTCTGGAAACGCCTCCGTAAAACATTACAACCAAAACAATGCTGGGACGTCTATTACAGTGGAATACGACAGCGTTCGGGGCATTGTGGAAGAACGTACTACGTTTCAGTCAACAAGGTAAAGCACTAACATTACCTGAAGTCTGCCAACATATGTATGCAAATGTAGTACCGCACAAGAGGTGGGTAACGCACGCTCCAATGCAATGTAGATGGCTGAGGTGCGTCGACGTGGTGGCTCCTAAGGTACGAGTATCGGCACACTTCGGTCTGTGTTAACATGTGGACGAGTGCACTTGATCAGTCTGAGTCCACGTTATGGCCATGTATGAAACCATCTATACATAGGCAACACGGCTATGACTACATACAATGTAAGTTCACTTTTCCACATGGTCCCCAAGAGACTGAAAACATTTCTCGGAACGGTCAACCAACTTTTCTATTCCGGATGCGTAGACATCTCCTCCAGCGCTATGTAACCACCCGGAGACAGCTGCTTTCACCTCGTCATCGTTGAACCGGTTGCGTAAAGCAATTTAAAAGAAGCGCCGGGGAAAATTGAGCGCCGGTGTGATTTTGTTGCACGATAAAGCAACACCTCACATGGCTCACCAAACGTTCGAACTGCTGCAGCGATTCAAGTGGGAGGTATGGCAACATCCTCCATACAGTCCAGACTTTGCGCCATGCGATTTTCATGTTTTCGGTAAGCTTAAAAAGAATCTCGGTGGACGACGATTCCGAAACGATGAGGAGGTGAAAGCAGCTGCCTCCGGGTGGTTACATAGCGCTGGAGGAGATGTCTACGCATCTGGAATAGAAAAGTTGGTTCACCGTTCCGAGAAATGTTTTCAGTCTCTTGGGGACCATGTGGAAAAGTGAACTTATTGTATGTTGTCATAGCCGTGTTGCCTATGTATAGGTGGTTTCATACATGGCCATAACGTGGAAGTGTAACTTATTTATTGATTTGCCCTCGTATAAATTATTGGGTAACACTCATATTAGCCCTTCTTCACTTTTAAAAAATATTCACTAGATACGAAAATAGAAAACGGAAGATACAGTTTGGACGCGGACGATTTCTTAAATGCTATTCGTACGCAGACGCAGCTGAAAATATTGAATTTTTGTTTAATGACAAGTATACGGCTGGAGGAGCGAGTGCAGACGGCGCCCTTAATGACATCAAGAAACGCCTGCCACCACACGTCTGATGCAAAGTTCCGCTGATGCTGGAGCTTAGGCAGGCATCGCTTACGCCAGAGTTGCGCTTAATGACGTGTCTGCAGGTAACGGGGTGCCCACCTGCCTGGTATCGCCCAGGATTATGTTCCGGCGAAGTGCTCCCAGACTTGGGCAATTTGACGGACTCGCGTCCTGAAAGCCACACGTTCACACCAACAGTGCTTAGCTTTAAGTGTGTGAGTACGTGTGGGACGTCATTTCGCGCTACATACTGCAATTGTATTGTAAAAGTTTATAGAAGCCCGTATGGACAAAACTAGGAAGAGTAATCCCACATAACTGTTTTGACTAACTTCGTGGGCAAATATTGTAGCAGTGTAATGTGTTTCCATCGAGCTATTTATTGCGCTGTACACTTTTAAACGTTATTTTGGCGCACGAGTTTATGCAAAATAAATTAACCAATATGGCAAAACTTTTCTCACTAACTTGGCAAAAACCAGTAAGTAGGATTACTATTTTTTAAGTTTATTTAGTTTTTGTCTACTACCGCGCATCTCTTTGAAATATGCATAACGATCCTCCCTGCTGGTGGTCCACAGGGGTCGATCCGCGCCGCGCCTTCTAGGCGGCTGTGTGCACCGTCCTGTTCCCACTGCGCGCATCACAAACTCATAGTGTAGGCAGAATGGCACCGGAACGTCCAACCTGTCTCTCGGAGGCCGGCGATCCATTACAAATGTTTATTTAACGTTTCGCATCACGATAGTTCACCCAAGCAGCATATACTAGCAGTGTTAGAGCACTTAGAGCTGAAGCTGAATTTAAATTTTGGATTTGACGCCCCTCGGTTGGGCTCAGAAAGCCTAAACACTATTGAACCTTTATTGTTATAGTGGGCTCCGAACCATTTCATTACTTATACTGTGATATATCGTATATATCTGAGTGATACTGTATACTGGGTGCAAGCCATGGTCGTACATCTTGTGAGCGTAACGTCTTATCGTTCACGGCTGCAGTGGACGCGAGAATTCACTGAATTTGGTTCAAATGCTTTGCATACTTCTAAAAGTATACTTATTTGCAAGTTCCTGTCTTCGTGAAACATTCAAGGTTCGAAGAATACAAGGCAATGCTATAACCTTGGAGTCAAGAAATGGTAATTACAAATTATTAAAACAATATATTTGTTAAAAACTCTAATCTATTAAAAATATACTCGGCAGTTCAATATTTTCGGTATGTAGCAATAAGCTTTGTGAAAATATCAAACTGAAAGTATGAAAGGATGTGAATGATTAGAATTAGAATATGGTTGATAACAGTTAATAATCCTAAAGTTATATAGAGAATGTGCTTCACAGATTAGGCGATTATGTTTCTAGTTACTCACAAAATTTTCACAAAATTACCACGAATTGCGGTAAAGTGTAACGTTAAATTCCAGTGACTGATGCAGTAGTCAATGAAATGTGTCTTCCGCTCATTTTATTGATATATCAAGGTTGAAATGTGTTACCATAACTTTTCGTAGTAATGTGTTAATAATACTCTTGACAACCTATAATTTTTTATAAGTTTGAATTGTTGGCACTTATGAGATTTAATTACTAGAATAATTGTTATAGTTAGAAATTACTGAATGCGTAATAAGTATTAAAAATAAATATTAAATCAGCTTGTGTTCAACTAAGCTAATATAAAATATGGTGTTAAACAGGCACATTAGTACGTACTACTGCTTAATAAAAAATTTAATATTCTCGCATTGATCGAGGTTGGATGTAACCGCGGTATTAAACAGGCACATGACTACGCATAACTACCTAATAACGGGCGGATTATCCCCTAATGGAAAAATTGCCATGAAAAAGTTTTGAAAGTGCTGTGAATAAGTAGAACAAGTCACATGTTTTTTGATGTAATGTTTACGACCCGTAGATTAATATTTTAAAGTTTTCACCAAATGTGAATTGCGGTAAAGCAGAAATCCTATAAATAGCTAACAGTTGGGTGATACACAGAAATAGTTAATGTTAAAATAACTGCAACATAAGCGGATAAAATTACCCATCCATTTCGGTAAGTTATTTTGACAGGACGTCTATTCTAAAATGTGCCTCTTTCCCCGAAGAGCTTGGCTTTTAGATTTCTTATTGTACCAAGATTAATTCCCCAAAATTAAATATAATTTACAACAAAAAATGCTTTAGTTGTAAGGACATCACAAAATAATGAAGAAATAACATCAGTATGTTATATTTGGGACTTGATAATGAAACAATGGTTCGACCCAAGTGTTTGCTTGTTTACGTGAAACATCAAATACTGGTAATATGGTTGAAACCAAGTGGTAAAAAAAAATGTGATGAGTACAGGCAGCTCACCATATCTTATTTTTTCTTAAACGCATGGATTTAATTTCCATGGGTAAAGGTAGTACACAAACTAGAATACGTAATACATAGCTTTCTGTCCCCGGCTTCTTTCGCGTATACTACACATTTTTACCTATTTTTTGAGACGGCGTTCGAAAAATCCTGAAATTAGTTTTCAGCTATTTATATAGCCAACATTTTAAAACAAAGTGTATAACGATATCATTTTAATAAGTATGCGAGAAGATTTATAGTACATATTTGACACCTTTTCACCCTCTTAAGGGATGAATTAAAACATATCCCTAAGTCAGTTTTTGGGCACTAATATAGGCAATCTTTCAAAAGCAAAGATAAAAACGATATCTCATCGGGTTGATGAGCTATTGAGGAGTCCTCAAAAACACATTTTACCCCTTTTCACCCAGTTAGGGCTTGAATTTCGAAAAATGCTATCTTAGAGAATGGCCGCACCCTAAGGCGAAGCATCCCTAAATTATCATACTTTTGGGTCCAACGGTGTTGGCCCAATTTTTTTTCAGCGTTTTCACTAATTGCGTTGCAACAAATTTGACTTGCTTAGTTCAACTGCTAAGCTAAACATTCGAAAATTAGAAGCAGATTTTTTACTGTGTTGCATTTTATTGACTACCTATTTGATTAAATCTGAACTAGAAGTAAATGGCAATTAACACATAGGTCACCGAGTGAGGTGGCGCAGGGGCAGGCCACAGTACTCGCATTTAGGAGGACCCGGATTATATTCCGGGTTCGGCCACCTTGATTTCGGTTTTTCAGAGTATTCTGAAATCAAGCCAAGATGGCTCTTAAAATAGGTCCTGGCCGATCCTAATTTCTAGTCTAGTCGCTGCTCGGGGGCACTCAAAACGCCAAATAAATAAGATAAGATGTTTACACTTCCTTGCGAAGCGATCTTTTAAGGGTAGTTATTTCAGGCTGATTTTGTAAAATCTATCTTGAGTATAGGTAAAATTTTTGAGTGCACTTGTCCGTAAAACTATATTGCACAAATAACACATGAAATAATCTCAGTTAACGAGTTTGCAATGAATTTTGGAAAGATTACGGTATAAAATTTAAACAATAGTTACAAAGGGAGTTAAAAATGAAATGGAATTTAAAAATTTCTAAATACATAACTATAATTTTTTTGAATTAAAAAATGTTACACATTGTGCATTTAGGTTTCAAGTTTTAAATTAAAATATAATTTATTTGGGAGTTCGTTTTATTTGGATCTAGAAAAATTAAATATGCATTAATTTTGTTTCTAGCTCGTTATTTGAAAGTCAAGAGAGTTAGTCAACTTTTAAAAGTAAGGGGGAAATTTAAGTGGAATCCCCTCACAATTGGCATTTATCAATTTGCTCAGTTTCGCAACAAGTACGAAGTTTGTCGCCGCAAGAACTTTCCTCTAATCCCCTGCAGAGAGTAGACAGAACCATGCAAACCCTCCCACTGAGGATTATAAGTTCCAGTAATTACTAGGCTTCCTAACTCCGCCTTATTATGATACATGGCCAAGTCACGCTGGCCAATGTTAAGAATTTTATCGTTTCTAAATCATTCCTTTATATGGTTAGTGACTACTGCTGCAAAAGTCCCTTCGTTCCTTGCACGCAATATTTGTAGTAAACAATTTACCGTTGTTATAAAAACATTACTACATCTAAGCTGTTTAAGGTTAAGTGAGCACTTTAAAATCATCCTGTGAACAATTTGCACTGCCCCTCCCTGCATACATTTTAACGGGCACACTGACTGGCACACGCCCAGTAATGTTGGTAATGACAGAGGGAAACAATTCTATATGTCTTAACGTTGAATTTAAAGGGTTATACGAACATTTGTGAATACTGAACTAATTTATTTTGCTTTCTATCTTTTTAATGCGTGGAAGTGTAAGAATTAGCAAGTTTGTAAAATATTTTCTTTTAAAATTATTTCACAGTTTCATTCGATTGACGCACGAATAAAGTGATCGGGTCTATTAAAATGATAATTTTACATTTATGGAAGAATACACAATAATAGAAGGAAAAGGGGGACTTTGGTGCGCGGGGATGTGGGATCGGAGCGTCTGAGCTGTTCATGCTCTATCATTCTGGACTCCGGTGGCCATATTGTCAACCATATTGGATGTAGGTGACCTCTACCTTAACCCCGGTGACCTTCAACCTTGAAAACCCAAACAATTAAAAAAATACATACAAAAACATCAGAAAATTTCTAAAAAATTTTAACAGATTCTTAAAAAAACCTTGACGCTTGACTCAAGACCCAAGACCCAAGACTCAAGACTCAAGAGCCTTAACTCAAGACTCAATACTCTAGGCGCTTGACTCAAAATGCTTGACTTAAAACCCTTGACTCAAGACTTAAGACTATGCTTGACTCAAAACCCTTGACTGATTTAGTAGCCTGCTGATTACTCATTCCCCTCTAACCACCATCTTGGGTTACATCACTTCCACAATCTTTGATTATGCCATATGGTCTTGACCTTTAACAATTGAAATCTATTTAGTTCCTCATTTGTATTTACTAGAAAAATATCTGTGGTGTATTAGAGCAACAGCCGTCATGTAGAAATGTATGTAGGACCTCTCTTCGCCATATACCGCATTGAAGCAGGTCTGGCCAGGCCCGACTAGACCTTCACCCTCCCCTCCCTCAAGGTCTCAGGGTCAAAATTCTACCAATTCAACAGCATGTTTTCATGTCTGTTGCATTCAACCTGCTCTAAATGTATTATGATGGCAATCCATTCTTAGTTTCTGTATAGTTAAATTTCAACATTATACCTTTATTACAGTATTGTTGGATTCGCATACCCAGTGATAGGCCTTCACAAGAAATATTTAAGTACTAACTTTCAAATCATTATATTTTGACACATCATTTCATTTATTTTTTATCGTGCTCAAATAGAGTACCACAATGTAGTAATATACATAAAAACCAAGGCTATAATATTCTCTATAGCAGGGAAGTAGGCATTCTAGGGCAAGGCACATCAACATCAGCGAAAAATAAAATATTTTTTTCATTGAAATCACATATACATATTTATATAATTGAGACTACAAACATAAAAACAGAATCGTCACATTCTCCACGCCATTCACGCAGTGTCTTTACAGCAGCATTCTCACTTTTCACGTAGTGAATATAATCTGCTTATACACAGCTCAAGACAGTCTATGCTAGATAGCGTCCAACCAGAAAGTTCTTCTTTCAAGGCTTCTACAGCCCCTGGAATGCTATCAACATTGTACAGCGCTACGTTCGCTGTCTCGGACGCCGCTGACAACTGGCTTCATCCAAAGGTTGTGGCTTTTCGTAGGTACACTCCAGCCAACATTATCTTTTATGGGACCTTCTTCGGTTTCTCTCTTAATTTATTGATTATCCTTTGCTTAATGTGGTCAAGATATGAACATATGTTTTTTTTACTTACAAAGTTACATTCCCACTGACAAAATCTTTTAAGGTTCCCTTAAATGCTGATTGTTTAAGGTAGAATCCATTCAATGTGGTTTCGATAGCAGCTAGTACAGGGCGTTTCTTAACTGCAGGATCTCTACCTCTACAGTTCTTGTTATGTCTCTTAAGCTTATCACCTCGTTTGAACTGGTGTTTGCACTTGNTACTTACAAAGTTACATTCCCACTGACAAAATCTTTTAAGGTTCCCTTAAATGCTGATTGTTTAAGGTAGAATCCATTCAATGTGGTTTCGATAGCAGCTAGTACAGGGCGTTTCTTAGCTGCAGGATCTCTACCTCTACAGTTCTTGTTATGTCTCTTAAGCTTATCACCTCGTTTGAACTGGTGTTTGCACTTGGCACATTGCTGCATAGCACAGGAAGGTCCCTTCAGACACCTTGGCTGTAGGTAAATATCTTGTCACAGTAACAGCTATGAAGCCTTGACGAAATCATCGATTGCAGCACTGCTGTAGGTGACCCATTTGAAGAAGTCGATGGCGCTGTCGACGTCATGCCTGAAGATTTCGATGACTACACTCCTGTAGGTGACCCATCCGAAGAAGTCGATGACATTCCCGAAGAAATCGATGGTAAAACTTATGTAGGTGACTCATCCGAAGAAGACGATGGTGCTGCCGGCATCATGACTGAAGAAGTCGATGGTGCTGTAGGTGATGTAGGCACAGCGACATATTCGGAGAGAACATTAGGCCAAAGAGAACCCAGGGGGAGCACAAATGTATCTGCAAATTTCACGTCTTCGAGAAATGATATAGTAGAAAGGACCGCGTATAAGCTCGCCCAGTAGCCGCAGGACGTCTCGGGTTGATTGTGAATTAGAGGCCTTGCCAGTCTGAGCCCGCGTACAAAGGAAGACACCGGCGTCACGTACGTGCGCCTACGTGCGTAGATAACTTCGAGGACACAAGCTGACGAAATTCGCGATGTCTACTGCAGCGATCATATTATAAATACAGTGATTTTGACGAATGGATGGCCACACGTCACAGCGAAACTTTACCATTCACGGTTCTTCCCTACTTTTCTGAAGTCCTGCTAAAGTTATACTTCCAGGATACTCCTCCCCCTCATGGAAACAAAGCTTAACTAAGTCTAGAAAATTACACCAAAGGGACAGCGCACCGCATTCGTGCGTGCTCAGTGTAATAATATTTTGCATAATAACTGTTTATAACTTGACGTTACCAACACACATATTTTCTCCCTGTTTTTATTCGTATTAATTATAAATTTGATATTATAATTTATGAATAAATTATCATTAAAAGTTCAGTTGAACCAAACATTAGATACTTTTATGTTTACGGAAGTATAAAACGCATGTGATACGTGTCATATTTAGGAAATAACCAAGCACATCACACATGGGGTGATTTTTCAAAGGTTTGGTTCAAAAAGTGTGAAGAAACCGCGACTAGATTATAAAGAGTTGAGTTGTGTAATTCCCAAATATAGTTAGTGCAATGCATGGTGGGAAACAAAACACGGTTATCATATAAATGTTGAGATATGTAGAATCAATAAAACAGAATTTGTATACATGTATTTAAAGTCTGTTTGCGTCTTTATTTTACAAAATAATATGAGCCAAAAATAGCTTCAATTCAAAGCAATAGAGGAAATGCTTAAAAATGCAATTGTAAATCTTTAAAAATAGTTCACAAAAAGTTTTTTTTAATGTTGCCTGGGATGTTTAACTTTCAAATTGGGAATATTATCCCTAAAGTTATGGCAAACATATAAAAAATTAACTTAATAAAATCAATAGTCACGCATGTAATTTATCTGCATTTAAAGTAATTTCCAGTCGGGATCCCGAGATTTTCCAAATTTCACCCTCTTCCTCCTTGTCTTGCAAATTTCCTTAATGGGCAGGGACATCCGAATTTCGCGAAAAGATTTCCGCACATTCTAGATTTCAACGCTGTACGGGCGTACCAGCAGTTTTCTTGTACTTATTGGTGGCGTGTCTCTGTGTGAAGACATGTTGCTCCCTGACTGCCCAATAAGAATTACGCAACTACAATACTGCACGTCTGTGATTCGCGCGCAAACACATAATACGCATAACATGGAAACCATCCAATCACGAAAGTGGATCCGAGCTAAAGTGTTATGAAATACAACTGGTCGTGACTTTTTTTCGCGAAATTCGAATGTCCATATTAATGGGATGCACCCCAGAACGATATATTGGCGTCTATACACATAGCACGAAATTCTTTATTTACAAACATAACTATAAAAGCAAACACAGGTAAACCGTGGTCTCATTTCCCACTACCTACGAAGTTCCAATTAACCTTTTCACATGGCCTTTTTTTCACAGAAAACTTCCGGTTGTGTTGTTTTTTTCTGTGTCACTCATATTTACTATATAAAAAACAGAACTTGCTACTGGCTGCAACCTCTATATCTAGATTGGGGAGTAAAAACATTAATTTTCGAACGAATGAGTTAGTTGTAGTGGTAACATAAATACATTGTTCAACTCTCTGCAGTACACCGACTTTTTAAACGTCTCTTTAAAACTGCTTAAGTTGCAGAAAAATATCAATAACTATGTTACGTATATAAATTTCAGTTAAAAATAAAGCATAATATTAAGAGCAAACTCAACTGAAAGAAAATTGATTTTAATAAAAATGCAAAAAGTTACCATTTGTGGTTGAAAACAAACAGAAGTAGTATTAAAATTCATGTCTAAAATCTTATTTTTAGGTACATGTGAATACCACGAGGCCTCTAGGAGACTCAGAGCGCAGTGAATCTAGCAGAGGCAACAACTTTCTAGTAAAATTTACTTAATGCTCGCTGTTTTATTATAACATCGATAAAATGGCGTAACTTCACTTCTCACAGTGGTGTGACTTAATTCCCCAAAGTGCAAGCGAACAAACGATTAATAACTATCAGCCGTCCCGGGACTTGGGCCACTCGCGCCTTTATTTAAAGTGATTTATTTTCACATCATAATCGAAGCTTATATCACATTTATACGATTTCAATAGATTTCCCGCCAAAGTCAGAGCGCATGTAAAATGTTATAGCTTGTTCACGTAAAGTGAGAAATTTTGAAATAAAATTTTGAAACAAATTACTACTCGTTAAATGCATAGCGTAAAGGCCTAGGCCCGCTATATGCTACCTTGTACACTGATATTGCATAATCACACAGGTACGTTGGCAACGAATCAAGTAAAATAGTTAATAATGCATTGCAAGTGTAAATTTTAAATTAATGGGTAATCAAGTTGACATTTTTTTTTAGCTTAATACACATTATAGTCCATTCACAGTTACTTACAACTTTTTTGAAGCAATGCGTAAATTCTACCTGCACGATATTCCTTCGCCTCATGCAATCAAAGCTTAACCAAGTTTAGAAAATTACACAAAAGGGACAACGCACCCCATTCGTGCGCACTCAGTGTAATTATATTTTTCATAAGAACTATTTATTACTAGGCATTGCCAACACCGATTTTCTTTCTGTCATTATACACATTAATTATAAATTATATATTAGTATTATATAATAGTAATAGAAGTAGAAGTTCAATTTAACCAAAATTAAGGTACTTCTATGTTAAAAAAAATGGGTGCGTGTACTTACGTATGCGCGTTAGAAGATATACTTCTTTGGTGTGACTAAAATAAAATTTTATTACGTATGCAAATAATTTATGTAAGTAGGAAAACGATAAAATGACCAAAGAAAGACATTAAGTACAATTAATAAAGGTTTGATTAAAGAACACAATTAAATACTTACAAAAATTAACCTCAAATACTTGACAAAAATTTCAAAATTGTATTATACAAATTTTTGTCATTAAAAAATTTTCACGGCTCAATGTAAGTAAAATTAATTAATAAGATATATATATATATATATATTCACAATGAATTACTGATATAAATGAAATGTTTTTCAATATGCTTATTACATTAACTGATTTTCTGTCGGTTTTAAATATAACCACGTGCTACGTTGTATACCTTGCGTTTCTATATAGCTAGACGATACGCGCATGCGCGTTGGGTCATACCCCTACCACGTTCACTGTCGAATTTCGTTACACTGTGTGCGCGCAACTTCCGTTGTACACTAAACTTTTACCCTCAACGCGCCAAAAGAAGTATAACTTCAAAAGGTACAAAATGCTTGTTATAAATGACATATTTAGGAAACAACCAAAAACGTAATGCATGGTGTGATTTTTCAAATGTTTGATTCAAAAAGGGTGAAGAAACCACGAATGGACTATACAGTATAAATATTTATATTAGTAACACATTTAAATTTCTAACAATCTTACGTTTTCACTTGTTTGGCTCATGGATAAAGTCATTTGGCCCATTTCAATGGTTACAGGATAAAAATTAAAGAAATATCATCTTAAGCACAGTTTTAGAAAATTGCTCAATTGACCGCAAACCTTGGGGCCACTGTGGTGTAGCAGTCGGACAACTCGCCTCCCGTCACGACGTCTAAGGTTAGATTCCTGGCAGGGTCAGCTTTTTCACATACGGGAAACGTGGTGGACGTCGTCGTTGGCCCAGTTAATCCCCCCCATGCAAATTGCAATCCGTTGCTGTACCATCTTCATCTCGCTTTTCTTCCATCAGATTTTAAAGACGTCCGACCTTTAAGTGCCATCCACAACTCACTCCCATCTACTCGTTACTAACTTAATGTACGGTTTATCCAAAATACTTGTTTTATGTAAATAACGCTGTCACTTTCGTGCGATAAAACTGAATTTATGCGATGAAAAAATTCGTACTTTCAGTAAGTTATCGCATTCGCACCCTTTCAGTGATACTGAAATGTTATCGTGATGGAAGCCGTGTTGGCAGTTACGTAGCAGAAGAAGCACATCCTAAACTAAAAATTAAAACCTAATGGAGCTGATTACTCGCGAAGCAGCATACCTGCCTTGCATATGGGAGATTGTGCGTTCGGTTCCAGAATAAAGCTGTTCTTTAAACCAGTCTGAGAAAAAGCCGGTATAGTTTCTCAACCCATGCTTCACCTATTCCTTATAGGTTTTTAAATGTTGACCTATATTTAACTCAAAACATTTTGCCAGGTTGAATTTGTTTTGCAGTAAACTGTGGAATAACAATCAATAAAATTATGTCTAAGTTAATATTTTCAAACATTTTCTAAACTTTGTTTACATTTCCCTATTGAAGGAGGTGTGATTAATTATTAGCAGTTATGAAATCAGGGAGTATTTACTCCGTCATTAGTTCACTGAAGGATATTCAACATTTCATTACTATTGTTTTCACAGTGTTATACTCCTTATTGTATTTCTCAGCATTTTTAATATTTTAATTAACCAAACAGCCAGCTCATGTGTTACCTGTAATGTTTTATGACCATTTTGTAGGATAATGAATAGAATAATTTAAATGTACTGAGTCCATTGCCAAATATAGTTTACGTTCGGAAATGAATCAGACAATTAAAATTTACTTATGCCATGATGTGCGTTTGCAATGATTACTTGAATTTGTTATAAATGTGTTTATACATATGCACTGCTCGTTCGCTATAGTAATTTTACCAAGTTTCAAGCGAATGAATCGTAAATTGATTTCTGAACATTTTATTTTTTTTTCTAGGTTCTGAGTAAGTGGTACAGTGCCACTGAGTTTGTAGAAACTTACCAAAGTACTTTTTAAAATGTTGTTGGGTGAGGTAGGTGAGGGGAAGAGGGGGGGTGCATAGGAACCTTTGGTCCATTTGCATTTAGGAATAACTTTAATGATACTTCTTACATTCAGCTAGTTACTAATATTGCTGCAGCGTGATTCTGATTAGCTCTGACACTTAGCTCTGATACTTAGCTCTGATTCATTGGAAGATATGGGAAAGTTATTCTTCTCCAAAGTGTTTATAGCTCAGTACCCAACTATCCTTTCACTGTAGCCACTATCTCAACCTTGTTTGCCTGAAACGCTAAATGAATACGCTGTTTTATGACTGTAAAATAACGGTTCCAAATGGTTTTATGAAATGTGTATCTCTTCTATTCAGCCGAAGGAAAAAAAATGTCATTTGTTTGTCAGCTCTAATGAGTTGGTCATATCATCCTTCTTTGTACCATTCAGTGACGTTTTCATTTTACGTAAAATGAGGAATCTTTTTTTTTCCCCTGTTCTTTTATTCAGCATACAACAAAGATTCCTTTCCACGCTGAGAATGTTAATACACGTAAGTTTTTACATCATTCTTATTTAGCCTTTAAAACCGGTAGTCAGGTAAGGGAGCTTTATTTCCTTTATTTTAAATCGTGTTAGTTTTGATTACCGTTTTAAGTGCTTTCATGGCCAAATATTTTAATTAATTCAACCCTACTTCGGAATACGTTGTTAGTACGATAATACATACAAAAATCAATGACGAATTTAAAATTCTAGAGGGCAAAGCCACTAAAAAGTAACTTTGTTTACGTACTTTTAAACTGCCAAACGCACAATTTCTATCAAAAAGAATTAATTCCCAGGTGGGTGAAGCCGCGACCACGAACATTGCTTAATTTCTCTAGTCCATACGAATCCAGCAGTAGTTATTATCGATCTAACGCACACATAATCAATTACACATTTAAATTCCGGGCTGAAAAAGTGGCGAGCTACATAAATTCAGAAATTAAAGATTTAAATTAACAAGACACGTTGTTTATTTATATTGCTAAAGAGGAAATAGCCAATTATGACTAAATATATACTCAAAGAAAGGTTTATGGTTGAAACTTTGAACTTACGGCGTAGTAACGTTATCTTTTTTCTGACATAGATATTCATGGGAATTTATATCTGAAAAAAAATCTTAAAACTGGGAGAAATTAGTAAAAAGAAGTGAGGCAGTTGAGTGATGGGAAAGTTGTGTCAGCCCACGTGCATGGTTGTGAAAGATAGGGGGTGCGTGTTAGTACTCTCACCCACCCACTCAACCCCTCCGACCCACATTGGTTCTTAGTTCAGGTCTTAAGATACATTTTTGAAGCGATTTACCAGTTTAGAATATATGTTATCAAGAAAATTAATTCGTTCTTTAGGAGAATGTTAAAAATCAGTGTTACACTCTATTCACAGTATCTCCACACGTTTTGAAACTAACTGTTGAAAACATTACCCCATATATGACGTGTTTCGTATTTTCTTAAATGTCATGCATCGTAAGCGTTTTATACTTGTTAAATATAACTTTTACTTATAATTTATCTATAAATTATACTTCATTTATAATTAACATGAATAAAAACAGAGAGGATACATGTGTGTTGTTAATGTTTAGTAATAAATATTTTTCATGAAAAATATTGTTAGATTGACAGCGCACAAATGCAGTGCGTTGTCCCTAGGTGTAATTTTCTGTACTTAAATGAGTTTTTTTTGCATAAGGCGGAGGGATATTCTTAAAATAGAACTTTGGCACGGCTTCAGAAAAGTTATAAATAACCACGAATGCACTATAAGCGTGTAATGCAGTCTTCTTTTGTGACTTTTCTACATATCACAAAAGTGTAATAAATATGGTTGTGCATTATTAAGGTTACAAATCGAGCTATAGGCCTATAACTTGAGAAACTTAAGAACAATTTTAATACTGAATCTAATATTATATAAACTAGACCTGCTTTAAAGTTCATTGGAATGCATGAGTTTGACCCGCATTGTGTTAATTTATTCAGAGTAAATACGTATTTTGTAATCGTAGGTGTAATAATGAAGAATCATATTCAACTTTCATTGTAGTATACATTATGGAGCTTTATTTTAATCTGCGTTTTTTTTGTATTCGTGTAATGCACTAATTAAAAATAAATTATAAAATAACTTGTCACAAATAAGGTTTTCAAATGAAACCGATGTTAAGATCGTTGTTTATTTCATTCAAAGGGAATGATTGTTCTTCGTTTGGATAACGTGTTTTTAATTCTCAGTGTTCATGGATATATTCAAAATGTTTAAGAATCACAGTCCCCCCTCTCCAATCTACTAACGACTATACAGGAAAATTATTTTTAAAAACATTTCGATGGAAATCGTTGACAAAGTCTACAAACTATGTTCATTTTGCCGCTGGGGTTTCCCAGGCTCTATCTAACACAAGTCCTCTGTCCCACGGAGATCGGCGTGTCGCGCTTTGTGTTATCGAAAAGAGCTCGTGGCGTGCAAAAACTTGAAAAGTATTTTTTCAGCCAGCAGAGGAAATAAAACTGGGAGAAGAAAAGAAGAAAATAGAACTATCCATTAGGTAGTTTCTCCCGTGGTAAATGTGCGGGTGGGGTGCGTTTCAGCTTGTCTCCCGGGCCAGCAAACTCTTGCCCCCTCCGCCCCGCGGCACAAGGACCCCGTGAGTGGCCAGTGCCTCCCTCACTCGGATCTCCGGGGCCCGGCGCGTGGAAACCGCGGACAGGCTGTGCTGCAAGATAGCGGCAGGGCAGTGAATTTCCCCCGGGGTCAGTTGGCACGATTGGACTGCGAGAACTCGCTGCTGACCTCCCTCCTCTTGTCAAGCCTTGCTCGGCCGCGTGGGACTGCACCCTCGTTTCGCCGTTTAACCCCGGGCCGGCGACAACCGATCTCCTCGTCGCCCGTCCGTCAACCTGCTGAGATGCGCGAGACAGTCAAGTCCGGCTCCAGCTCGCTGCATTACTTGCGTACGAGCCGCGCGGCGGCGGTGGCACCTCTTCATAGCGAGGCGCACGGTGTGCCACGTTATTATCAACAGTAAGGTTCATTATACTCAGGTTAGGAAGAAAAAGAGCTTTACTATGGGAGAGTTTGGTATAGGGAAAATTTCCGCCGCTAGGTAAGCGCTAGTATTCCAAAAGGTAATTTTTTAAATAAACTTTTAAGCTACGTAAATAATAAAATAGAAAGATTTTTCTTAGTTACGAAATTATTTTATATTTGACTTATTATTATTATTACAATTAACCTGTTTTTTTAACGTACACATGCGATACTAGCGCTCACCTAGTGGCGAAAATTTTCTGTTGCCAAACTTTTAATTTTGATCTTCCCAGCCTGTAGTAGAAGTAACCTTGAAAAAGCTTAGAAAATTAACCAGAGGGCCAACGCACCACATTCGTACACATTCAATGTAATAATATTTTGCATAAGAACTATTTCTTACTAGGCATCACCAACACACCCATATTATCCCTGTCTTTATTCATATCAGTTAGTAATGAAAATAAAATACAATTTATATATAAAATATAAGTAGAAGTAAATTTGACTAAAAACAAGGTGCTTTTATGTTAACAGAAGTATAAAACGCTTGTGTTGTGTGACACATTTTAGGAAACAATAAAATGGGTCATTCATAGAGTGTATTTTCAAAAGTTTTATTCAAAGAGTGTGGAGAAACCACGAATAAACTATAAAAGTGAATAGGTCTTTAAAATCCTACATACAAATGGTGTACCAGGATGGAAACGGCGATGTAACGTTTATGTTGTCTTGTTGGATCGGATGTATGACTACGATGTGAGCATGGCGTTGAGCTGGCACCGCGCATGCGCAAGTGCGGGTGGGAGTCCGCGGCGACTGGCAGCAATTTCCGGGCAGTACATCTCCCGACTACAATGTACTAGCCCTTTCTGTCAAAAATAAAAATAGAATTTTAGGCGTTGCAACAAACAAATCTTTGATACGGAACTGTACTGACATCCAGACAACGCGCTACATCCTTATATCGGGACCAATGTAAATCTATCTGAGCTTTGTGTTACTGGTAGCAGTGGTTTATGAGGCTACGGAACATAGTCTCAGCAGCGAATGACGTCTCCCACACGTAGGGAACCTTTCTCATTGGACGGTATGTTCTGCTGTGTACAGTGCAGATCACACAAGCCACTTCATAAGCAACGTCCCAGATAGAGGAAACTGTGACTGAAAGGACTAACACGCTTATTTTGGTACCAAAAGATTCCGTCTAGATATGTCGTTTGAAGCCACGAAAGTCGACTATACGTATCGTTACTCTCGTGTAGTTCCCATATTTCAAGCAAACGCAGGCATATTCATGTAAAACCCACGGCCACGTCCCAGACACAGCAACACTCCTATTCTTTTTGGGCACACCCTTATTTGATGTGGCACAAAGTTATTCGACAATTACATATGTTTTGCATTCTGCGTTACAAATAGAAAATATATTGCTTGGAAACAGGTTCATCGTTTACAGTTAAGTAATTTAAGTTGTATAAAAATAATATCATTTACATATTAAACCATTACGAAGAAAAACATACAAATTCACTGTCAATAAATTAAAACAAAACAGTTTAATTAAGTTAAAAATTGTATCGATATATGCGTCATTAAATATGATTATGTAAAGAGAAAGGAAAATCTGTGGAACGATGAAGTAAACGTAACTGGTACCATAACTGAATACTTCTCTTTGATGGGCTTTAGGTTTGGGAGCCTGGAGAAAATGTCCCACATTTCCTTGTTGGTGGCTCTTGTAAGAAAAGCGATAAACTTTATTTCATTACAATAAATATAAAATATATAGCACACGCACAGACAAGACTATTACACTAGACGAGGAATTGGGAAAGTTTATATTAAGGAACTACATCGGCATTTACATAGAATTGTAATAAAACCTTTTTCTTTAAAAAAATATCTTTGTGATGTATGGGATCGAACCCATGTCTTCCCGAATAGGAGTAAACACTTTTTTACTTCTGAACTGGTGACCAGTGAGACGTGTTGAACAAGCAGACTATTGAGATCTGCAAAGGTGTGCCTTCGGACAACTCTTGTGCAGTTTTGTATTGAATACCATTTTTGTTGAAAGTTACTCTTACGAACCCCGATCAGAGCGAAACGGGACTGGAATAAAAGAAACAGTCCGTAAACTAATACTGGAACGTGAAATACAGAGCGAAATTTGTTGATAAGAACTCGGCTGGATTGAAATTACAACTAGCAAGAACATTTGACGTAAATACTTTTTAATCCGCTACTTGCGATTGTTTTTTGATAGATTAGCAATAAGTTTGAAATTTTCTAAACAACTTCGTTGATAAAATACTTGACATGTGAGAGAAATGAGTGCGCCGTCAACCTTATTGTTAGCACACCTTTCTAGGACTGGAATTTAACTGTAAATAGATGGAATTGACGCCTGGTTCAGCTGATACTCATTCCAGTCCGAGACAGGTCCTGGCTGAACGTTTACTAAAGGATGTCTCTAAATTAGACCGACAGACTTCGGCTGCTGGTTAATCACGAAAAATATATAATACATACACATGACTTATTGTCTCAAGTGAATTCTAAGGGTAGTACACGTTTTTGAAGTTGGACTTGAAACAGTAGTTAATTACAGATATTTGAGAAAATGATGGAACATAGAGTGTCTAGATAATGCGTAAAGGAAAAAATCTGTAAACACCACAACACCTGTCTGTTGCCGTCATCAAATAAATTAATAGACATAACCACAGTTACTACCTTAATTTCGATGTAATCTCCATAACGTTGTAGCATACTTGGGATTTAAGAAATATATTGCCAACCGGCTTTTCGCAATCAACTTTACAACAATATCAAGACACTCAGTGTTCCATCTCCAGTAGTTCCAGTGCTTCAGGTCCGACTTCAAAGTTATGTACCGCCCTTACAAGTCACTTTCCACCATAGATGGCAATTTGTTTCCACCTTATTTTCTCGTGATTAACCTGCAGCTTAAGTTTGTCGGTCAAATCTAGAAACATCCTGTAGAAATGAGGCAGTCGAACTTATTTGGTATTTTTCACGTGGGAAATGGGCGTGAGTATGTCGCGGTAATTCTTTCAATTTCAAATCTCTGCTCACTGCCAGCAGTAAATGTTCATAGGGGACTGCCTGATCCACACGCTCGCCCATCACGCCGAGTGGACAAAACCACCTCACGCGTTAACTGCATTTTTTTTTGCGTCGATCCAAACTGTTGGCGTTGGTGTTTGGACGGAATCACAATTTACGACAGTGTGGGTTCGTTCGTGATTTAGTACCACGCTAGCCGATACCGAAGTATGCAATTGCCGGACAGCAAGCCAGACACAACATATGCGCGGCACAGATTTCGCGTCGAAATGAAAGTCTTGATATTTTCTCTCGTATCTCCGGAAACACTATAGTGCTACCTATCAACACATTTCAAAACTACCGTTAAGTGAATATAGTTTGTAAAGTAAAATTAGTTTTCTGGTTCTGATATTTTATAGCAATATACCAATTTTAAATTTTTAGCCTAATTGTTAATATCGAAGACATCAGCGTTGGAANATTGTTTATTCTCCAATCTCACCAAGGGGTGCCAAAACTTCACGCACTGTAACTATGGATTTTATTACTTAATGTATGCTTAATAAAGTTGGAGAACACAAAATAATATTATATAGCATTTTTTCACTGATATATTAAAATGGATGGATGGATAGGAAGAAACAGGCGCGTGTAAACAAGACATTTGCTTTTTCCAGCACCAGGGTCGCCAGATTATCCGCATGCCATTGCCCTGTCCCCTCCTTCTTCGCGACCTAACTGAGAGAGTTTCCGACTCCCTTGTGTTTCACTTAGACTAAAGATGAGGGAGACAGATTTTCGTCTTCTGTGGCCATGTATCCAACAATGACTCGTCTGTCACTGCTACACATGTCAAAGTCATGTGACAACACTGATGAACTTTCTGTTTACCAGAAGGGGGATGGGGGTGTTGCCATTGTCCCATTGTGCGGGTGAAGGGTTAAACTTTCGGTTCCTGTCATACGAGGGTCCTGTTCAGTCAGTTTTAGGAAACAATATTTCATTAATAAAATAAAGTAGGTATTTTATACAATTCTTATGCTACTTAATTTCAGTTTTAAAACATTCACAGGCGTGTTTCTTGCCAATGCGAGGATTTTATGGGGAAGGGGTCATGTCCTATGTGACCTCCCCTTCCAATCAACTTACAGATCCGACCCACGTTTATATATAAATAAGATACATGGACTAACTTGAATACCTATATTATAGTTGCGATTAAACTAGGTTGGTGGAACTGCTCGAACATCTCAAAACACGTGTTTACTTAAACAGAGCNTATATTATAGTTGCGATTAAACTAGGTTGGTGGAACTGCTCGAACATCTCAAAACACGTGTTTACTTAAACAGAGCCCTAACCGCAAATCCTATGCACAGTCACAATGTTTATGATAATGCTGTTGCCATAAAAGCGGTCCAGTGTTGTAACACAGAGTTGCTACTGCGCAGCTCGCATGAGCACTTTATCGCATTTTCCTTGTACGGCATTCCACGTAACTCACGCCATACGCATGAAACTGTGCAGACATAGTCTATTCACAGCATTTTTAACACNTATATTATAGTTGCGATTAAACTAGGTTGGTGGAACTGCTCGAACATCTCAAAACACGTGTTTACTTAAACAGAGTCCTAACCGCAAATCCTATGCACAGTCACAATGTTTATGATAATGCTGTTGCCATAAAAGCGGTCCAGTGTTGTAACACAGAGTTGCTACTGCGCAGCTCGCATGAGCACTTTATCGCATTTTCCCTGTACGGCATTCCACGTAACTCACGCCATACGCATGAAACTGTGCAGACATAGTCTATTCACAGCATTTTTAACACNTGTACGGCATTCCACGTAACTCACGCCATACGCATGAAACTGTGCAGACATAGTCTATTCACAGCATTTTTAACACTTTTTAAATTATCAAAACTTTGAAAAATCACCCTTGCGTGACGTGTGTTTGGTTGTTTGCTAAATATGCTATTTATTTCAAGAGTTTTATACTTCTGTTAACATAAAAGTACCTATCTTATTTTTGGGTAAATTGAACTTTTACTAACATTTTATCTTTAAATTGCAACATGTAATTTATAATTGATATAAATAATCACAGAGAGAAAATAGGTGTTTTGGTGATGCCTAATAAGAAATGAAATATTATTAGAGTGAGTGCACACGAATGCGGTGCCTTGTCTCTTTAATGTAATCTTTACGTGCTCGAAGTGAAGAAATAGCGTGGAAGTATAACTTGAGCAGCGCTTCATAAAAGTTGGCAGTAACCATGAATGGTCTATATAAGAATTGTAGGCGAATCGCGCTCTAATTAGGGCGCGAGTTGAGTGTCTCGGCTGTGGTCGTTGCGAGGAACGAGTGCGAGTTCCGACATCGCCTGTTCAACTCGGCGCGGACTCCGCTGGGGCGTGATCGACGCACGTGAGAACAAAGCTAAAGGAGAAGTGCAGACAGGCATCTCACCACGCGCGAAGACCAGATGTGATGAAGCAGCTGCCTTCGCACACTGCGCGCCATTTGCGGCTTTCCTCTCGCGCTTCTCCAGCCCAGCCTCCCCACATGCTGGCTCGTGTCTTGGCTTAGGCGCTCAGGGTTGGTTTACAGAAAGGAAGGCGTGCTTGTCTAAAAGTTTAGGTAGAAGAGTGCTTTCAAATGGACCACTGCACCATCCGACTGTAAAACTTGCACAACTCGTTCAAGAGCAGAGCGCACACCACTATGATTGTTAGACAAGTTCGATTGATATAGGACGTGAAAGAATTATACTGATATTTCGCAGCAATGTAAAATATTTTGCTAGAATTTACATGTTTAAATGGTTCTTAAAAATAAAAAAATAAGAGTATATTTTTAACCAAAATTTTAAGTGTATTTCCGTTCCGAATGCTTCAGAAAGCGCATTTTTTCAAGAAAAGATTCATGTACTGAAATCATAATTACTATGGTTGTATGTGAGAAAATATTGGTAAGTTATAAAATTAAAAATATTTTTAATAGTAGATCTTCTGTATGTAAACTTATTCCAGTTATAAAATTGATAACTTAATTGGGTGAAATGGATGTGAATAAACTCAAATATTAAAAATATGTAAACCATGTAACGAGTTTTCATTGGGTACAACCAGAGTAATTATTATTATAATCTTGATCAACAAATATTTTTTATAACACGTGATTTCTGAAGCATAGAAAAACGTTTGAATTTTGTTCAAAAGTACGCTCTTATTAAATTTATCTTACAGAATTTATAATTAACTAAAATTTAGCAAAATGTTTTGCAGTGTTGTAAAATATATGCATTCTTCTTTCACATGCAAAATAAATCGCAATGAAAAGGTTTTTGAGCAAGTTACACAATAAAGTTGCAACTCACTCAAAAATTACATTCTTCAGTTAACTAACCTTCAATATGTATTATATATCTTTCTGTTGAATGGAAACGTGCTATATCTAAAATACTAATTGTTAAAATTTTATTTGGAGTGATCCCGTGTGGCATTCTGATAGAGTAAGAAACTCTGTTTATTTAACAATGTCACTTCTGAAAAATTACGCATGTTGAGTTCTAACACAGAAGTGAGTTAATCATACATTTTGGCGATTCTTAATTATTACTAATACAAAATAAAAATTCTTTCCTGGGGTATTCATTTTTAAATTAAGTAAACGGTTTTCAGTAAAATGTATCAGTTGAGTGCACAGCCATGACTAATGGTTAGAGACCTGAAAAATTCGTGAGTTCAATGACATGCAGGCTAGACTCTACAGTTTTATGTACAAATATGTCAATATCAACAGCGCATTGGCTGTCTGCTGTCACAGTGGAAGGCGACAATTGGACACCGTTCTCCAGGAGGTGTCAAACACCGTGTGAACCAATGGCNAGTGGAAGGCGACAATTGGACACCGTTCTCCAGGAGGTGTCAAACACCGTGTGAACCAATGGCTTAAGTTATATATAAACGCACTTGTTTTGGATTCTAGCTTGTCCCAAAATGAATCCACGAATTCTTCAGGTCTCTACTAATGGTTCACGATTAATTAAACACTTATGGAAAATCAATATTTGTAAAAGTAGATACTTCTGTAACGGCATGTATGTGACGTATATAGTCATAAAAGGTTGACCATAATTCGTGTGCCAAACTCTGCGAGGTGATGTCTTATGGAAAATAAGGTAGGGTGTACATACTATCGCGTGGTGAATATTAAGGCAGATACGCGGCGTTGAAAATCTAAGTTTAAAAGACTACATGACTGTAAAGTTATCACGAACTACTGGGATGGAGCGACAGAAATCGGAATCGTGTTTCAAGAAACGAATATCGTAAATATGTTAAAATGTTATTGGTCAAATCGTCGCCTTTCATTGCTTAAATATGAGTAGTTGATTCTGGAGGACGGAATTTCGAACAGCTGTAAATAATTGTATCCGCAGTTAATGAAAACGTACTACGCACACATGCCATGCATTCCTCCTATCTACGCTCCGTTCCTTGTTCCCTACGCTTGTCCTCCCACAATCAACCATTACCGTCCTTCCATTCCAATATCGTGACGCGGGTGGTAGTAGCATTGCCTACCCCCGCTGGGATACACAGCACCTTCGACATTTTGAGTGGCTTTTTCGAAAACGGATTACCGGAGCGAGTTAGGACAAGTGCACTGTTTGTCTTCATTTTGTCATGGTGAGTGATAGTTTGCCTTGAATGTTTCATTACTGCCTAGTGTTCCAAAGTTCATTGTGAAATTAGGGTGACTACTCCTCCTTCAACAATATGGGGAAGATTAGCCAATCACATTTTAACAGATTTGCGATCTTCATTTCTTCAAACGTGATTGGGATTTTTGTCGCTCCATCTCAAGTATTTCCTGATATTTTTACATTGATGCATTTCAAACTTGGAGTTTCAACTCCTTGCACCTGCCTTAATATTCACCACGTGATAGTGTTGGTCAATGTATACCCCCCCCCCTTATTTTTCATAATAAATGACAACACGGAGTTCGGTACGTGTATTCTGGTCAACGTTGTATACGTTTGTACAGTAATGATGACAGTGAATTATGGTAAAGGGTAACTTGTGATGTATAATCAAATATTTAATTTTTAAGTCGATGATAATTTTAAGTGATTACATTTGTTGCACATTAGGATAGGAATTAACTTGTAGTATCTTATAACATTTATAATGATTTAACACCATGTTATCGATTAATTGATACTAGTCTATAATTACATGTTAATTTTCCCCTTTGATGTAACGATAGTGTTCAGTTGAGAGGGTGTGGTACATAGGTTTACGCTGAACACGTAATTGAAGTTTACAAGTTTCTGGAAGCCAATATAGAAAACTTAAGAAAGGGCAATCTTAGAACAGTTCTTACCTACTTTGTGAGAATATATTTTTACAGAGTGATACATTCCTTTAGCAGGCTGTCTTATGCCGTACTAAAACACGCAAATTTATGGCGTAAGAAATAGCTTCACAATAATGCATCACGCTGGCAAAACATTTGTTCTCAAAGTTAGCAATTCATATTTTATAGGATCGCTGTTTCTTAGTTTATCTACATTCGCTTGCAAAAAAACCTGTATATCTTTATTGGCGTGTTTGGCGTTTATTAATGTACCACGCCGTCATAAATACGTGAACCAGTTGTAAACACATTTCCGTAGGCGTCAGCGCAGTGGAAATAATTGGCGTAGGGAATGCGTGGCTGCGACGCGAACACGGGCCCACGTCAGCAGGCAATGACACGGGGCACGTTTCTTGTATAAACGAACGGCGAGTTGTAACTTGGCCTGCTGCTGCATGAGACATTTGCCTCGACGCTCTCGCCATTTCCCCGACGGCCTCTGGAGTTATTGGCCCCACGTGGTGCGCGGGCGCGGCAAGTGCGCTACAGTCTGCAGTCGCAGGTATCGGTCGCTGTGCCCCGGGGTGGTTATACAACCCCCGTGGCTCGAATATGACCGTCGTACTCGTAAAGCATCCCCGCAGCCCCTCCGGACGTGGCGCAGATAAATCCGCCAATTTTCAACCACCCCGCGGGCCAGCCCACATGCTATTGACAGCGAGCAATCCCGGCACTGCCAATAACATCATGTCCGGGTGTCGGCGCTGACGTTTCATCGCTTCACATAGGCCGCTCTCCGGCCGCTCTCCTGGTATCGCCAACAAAAAAAAAAAGGGGGGGGGGAATGCATTTTTACCACAACCTTTCGATTCGTCCTTGCCCGCTATGGCAACCAGTCATACAAAAACAATATTTTTGTCTGATATTTTCTTAACCAGAATTTATTTAACTCGCTTAGCAACACCTCTCACCCAACTCCTGGAAAATTTCGCATGGGTTTATCGCCAAGGATGACGTTGCTATACGCTATCCACGTTAAAGTGATCACTTTTGAAAGCGTTCTCATTTGGAATAATAGTAAATAAATATATTCTATTTAGCCGTAGACATTAACTTTCAAGTGCGATGGAATATACACACTGTGTTTATTTCTTACATGGCAATATTTATTTGAAAACGTGGTTAATTGATAAGAAAAAGCTGAAAGGAAAAAGTAACTAGGGCCTCAAAAGTGCTCATTTTACCTTGAACAGCATATAAAGTTTCCTCTATGCTACGGGTTTCGTTATGGTTTATTCTACTCGGGTTGGGAAGCTCGATGCTAACAGTTCGGCAAATTAAAACTTTTTAGCTGTCAGGTAGTGCTCGTGTTGCATGTGTAATTACCAGAATTTATTTCCTCTTTTATACGTAAAAAATACTATAATTGCAATTTTCATAAAGAAAATAAGGTTTCGTATAATGTTACGGTATACGCAAGGAATGAACTTAGTTCTTCGCACGAATGAAAAAAAAAAACACTGCATATCCATAGGGTATTTACTAATATTTTGCAGCAAAACTTGACTTAGGCCTAACGAAACGATTGATGCACCAAGAGAATAGAAAAATTCTTTTTTAAGACATCAGTACCTATTTATCCCTTAAATTGGTGTCTTTGTTTTCTAAAACAAACGAGTTTACAAAAACGCAATGCCAAACACAAATATTTTTTTACTGTTTAGGAGCTACTGTGTAAGCACAATAGGCGTGCATAATAGTTACAAAATAAAGTTAATATTTTTGCACGGACAAGAATATATATCACAATTCAAACAAAACCAAAACATTTACACGCCAATAAATTTAATTTCTCCATGTACTGACAGCTTAAAGGCTATCTCTTATGAAACACCAGCATATCTAGTGGCGGATTTTTTTAATATGCCAAACTCTCCCATAAGGAATCTCGTTTCCTTCCCACCCCGAGTATAATATTCCCTAATTTCGTGTTTTGAATTTCGAGTAGGTCATATAGCTGTGTGCTATTTTTCAGGATGAAGATGAAAGTGAAATTTAAAATGCAGATGTGGTTACCGCCTGAGGCAGGATCGCTGTGGCTGGTACTGAACGGAGTCGGCTGCCCTACCCGAGGAACAGGGCTGTCGCTCCGGCCAGCCCGAACAATGGAAGAGGTGAGACGAGATGGGGTGGATACCCAGTGCAATGAGGGTGGGCAAGGAAACGGGAGAACACCGAGAAAACCCCACACACCACGGCAGTAACCACCAAACTCCCCACATGAGAGCCAGCTGGAGCTTGGGATCGAGCTGGAGACCTCAGGCGTGGGAGGCCAGTGAATAAAAAAAATCGGGCCAATTTTGGGCCCTATTATCACAGACCAATAAATTTTTATTTTTTGGAAGTAAGTGATTTTGTTATTGTGCGCAAATGCTGCCAGGTGCTTAGCCAGTTCATCCCTTAGTGAGGAGTAGATTTCAGGAGACACTAGAGGTTACCACGCGAGGTAATCGGTGCGATGAACGGGATGGGGGGAAACTCTGCATGTCACTCGAGACTTGTCGGCTTGTAGGGATTACTTTGGATTGGTAGCGTCCTCTCAGGATCAAGTGTGCCTGTTGGCACGCAATTACGGATATCGAAACACGCGCCAGCGCGGAGAACACACAGCTCTCAGACGAATTAGCAACTCACACGTGCAAGATGCACGTGTGAGTTGCTAAACCTAAACCTTTACAGCAGAGCACGGTTAAGCAAAACATAAAATGACAGATCGAGGTGTGGCTGTGTTACGCAAATAGCCATGGGTTTTAAGTACACACGTCTGCGTAAGTTGGTAACATTTTATTTGGGATATGGGAGTGATATGAAAGTAACGAAATGCCCACATAGCATTGGATATCCACCAGTTATGCTAATCATATCCGCAGTAACTCAAAGTAACCTGAGTCTTATAGTGAATACCTTATGGATATCCTTTGGATAGATGTCAATTTGTACCACTTACTGGATGTACATTGTATATCACGAAACCACATACGGTAAGTAAGTGACTAGGTCTAAAAATATCTATAGGAAATCCAAAACATCTATATCACATTTTGGGTATTGGGCAAACATTAGGATATCATTTGGCAGTATTTTGGATATAACGTTACTATTCCTGGATGTTCCTGGATATCCTGAATGTCAGAAAGTGACTTACATTAGATATTCTTTGGATATCTGTGTGCTATGTAAGCGGATACTTGGCTTCTAAGGCTTAAACCGTCAGATCTAGACGAGGTCATTAGTTTGGCACCAAAACCAGCGCACTAGCACATCGGGGTCGCGAGTTATTCTGCCCGGGAATGTCCCCCTCGCCCGACGTTACCGCAAGTCGCCGTGGAACCCTACCAGCGCCTCTGGCGTGCGCTGCGCCAAGCCAACTCAAGGTCATGCGCGCATAGAAGTTGTATACTCGATCGAACGAGACCACATTTAATTCAATCGTGCTATTAGTCATGGCGTTATTGTGTCGCATTGGATCACCTTACAAATGTTACACCGCATTTTTCGTCTTGGTGCCCCATGTGTCGGTCTGATTTTAAAGGAAAGTATTCAAGTCCAAAAGTTTCCGGATTTTAGTCCAGGGTTCGTGGCATTCCCACAAGTGTTAATACAAATTTCACAGCGCATACTTTTTTTTAATCCGTGCGAATAATCCATTTGCAGCTATTCTACGTGGGCGCGTGGATCTTCAATGGTCAGGAGACACACTTTAATATGTTAAAAGTGTACGGGACACAAAATGTGACGGAAGTAAAAAAAAAAAAAAAAATACGCTTTTCCGTAATTGACTTTTGCCCTTCCTGGCAGAAAGTGGCATTGCTAGAATTTTTATTTACTGAGATAAGCGTAACAGCGCAAACAACGAAATAAACAAAGAAAAATCTGAAGACTGTTAACACTTAAGTGTGAGAATTTGTAATTTGTCGGTGTCCTTGGCAACTATGCCGGCTAAGGCATTACTCTAGGAAATGCGAGAAGGGTTGGAACAGTGCTGATTCGCGTCCAATATCCCGCATGACACTGCAAGCACCAAGTCAGTATACTAGTGGTTCGCAGCCTACTTTTATCTCGAAGGTTCCGCCATCTTACTTCTTTAGCCTTCCTGTGCAGAACCGTGCGGCGTAAAACGTATCTTTGATATTTATCTCATCTGGGTAAACAGATGTTAGGAAAAGAGGTTAATGTGCTCAGCTGTCATACGAAGTATCATGCAATAATTTTCTGGGAACCGTTTTCTTTTTAATATTGCGGCAAGATTGTTTAGGGGAATACAAATGCTATTATATTCAGTAGGTGACATCTGAAAATATGGCACTTTTATTTCAGTGTTGTACAACCTGTATTCTCGTTTCAAGTATACCTTTCGGTATACGTATAGCTAAAATACACCATTTAAAGTTATATTTACTTAGTGGTATTAGATTTACTCCAAAGTGCCTCCTGTTGCCTGTCATTATTTTTTAACTCATTTCATAAATATAAAAATATTCTATTTTTAATGCAGGCAAACCAGTTTATTTTTAAAATTACGTTTTAAATATTAAAAATACTAATAACCTGTACACATTTTTCAGGAAATTTATTGAAAAAACAGATTGACTTAGTACACAATAGCGCAATTGATTGTACAATTATATAATTACAAAATGTAATACTGAGCTTTATAAAATGCAAATGGCATATTGTGGTAGGATTAAGTAGCCTGTAATTAACGAGCATCCTGCGGCTTGTAATTTACAGAACATAAAGCCAGCTGCGTACCCGCTTTTATTCATTTAGAAGCAGTGGACTCGTTTTCAAATCAACCATTCTCCTCTGACATCAGTTCAAATGTATTATAAAACAGTAATATAATTGGTACTTAGGTTTACAAACACAGCAGTGATCTCATCAACGTTAGTGTGTTTTACATTTGTTTGTGTGGCCACTGAAAACGCCGAAGAAATATGTCACGGCATGCGATATGAAATATTACAATTTGCAGTGTTCTGAATTTTTTTCTATGTTCTTATGCTGGAAAAAGTTTCTAACGTGGGATGTAAATTAAAATTTGTCCATATACTGGAACGAGTACACAAAAGCATATTTAATTAGTGTTAAAACCGAGAGTAATTTTGTTAGCAGTGCTGAAAAAGCATCCAAAAATGCTGTTGAATACTATCCAACTGTATATAGCGTTGGTTAATGCGTCAGCCTCCCAAAGGTCGAAATGTCAATAGCGCGACAAACTTTCTATATGTATAGCCATATCAATTTATTGGTGTCGATTATTCTCAAAACATTTTAAAGAAAAAATGATTTTTTTTTTTTAACTTGTTGACGAATGTTTGTTTGAAAACTTCGTGTATCCGGACTTGCAATGTAAACATAGGAAGAACGCAAACAAGAAATACCAATTCCCGTGCTGCTCTAGTATTTACCCAAGATGTCTCATTATAAAACGTGTTTGTGCATTAAGAAAATTACCTTTTCTTTGGTTCGCCGGCATAACGATGGGAAAAGGAAACTGCAGGGGAAAAAACAGCAAATAACGAACCGTTGGTCGTGTTGCGCGAGTTGTCTGATGACGTTATGTCGAACCCGAGCGGCAGTCAGTAAACAGACGGGTTGCTACGTTCGCAGGTATCGACTTCGAATCATACGTGAGTAAATAATTTTAACGGCATTCATTTTAATTGAATGGGCACTGATCTGCTTTGAACTCTTGATACAAAACCTCCGTTGAGTGTCCTCTGTGGCGTGTCACAGCTGAGTGAGTCATGGGACTGAGCACGTTTATTAGTGTTCCGTCGCTTTCTAAATATGTAACTGAAGCGATCAAATTCGGCAGTGCGAAATTTTGGGGATGCAAAATTCTAAAGATAGAAAAAATTTACTAATACATTTGTTGCGTCTGTATTTTCTTACAGTTGTAGAATAATTTAAATAACAGATCTAGGGGAATTACAGGGAAACAAGAAAACACAAATAAAAGCAGGTCCGAATCAGCTTTCAACACAGTTGAGAATAAAACTTACTTCCCACAAAAAGCCAATGTGTAGTTTAACCAACGAATTTTTGCGGTCTCTTAAGTCTTCATAGGATTAGTCCCAGCATTTCTGGTTTAAATTAAAGGACTGCTCTTCAACCATGTGTAAAAAATTAAGTGAATTATGAGAGATAATACTGCCCGCTTTAGTCGGAGGACACAGATAAAGAAATTTTCTTGTATGTGAAGACGACATGGAAAAAATGCTTTATATAATTATGCAATTTACTTCCACTGGCAGTGTCTAGCTACATTAAAGCAGCAATTTTAAACGTAATTTAACTGACGCTGAAAGTTTACTTTAATCCCTGTTTTCATTTATCGATCTGAAAAAAAAGCGAGGTATCATGTCCTAACACGGTTTACAAGTGCCGCGCATCTCTGGCAAATTGAGGCGGACATGTGCAGGTGTCGATTCTTCGTTGTTGAAAACCGAGCGAGGTGGCACGGTGGGTAAACCTTCGGATACGCATTCGGGAGGACCTGGGTTCGAATCCCGTCCTGATTTCGGTTTTCCAGTTTCCCCGAAACCACGCCAGGCTAAACCTGGGATGGTTCCTTGCTTCAAGACGAGTCCACGTCTCCAATGCGACTAGGGCATTTTGTCCGTAATACGCGATATAGAGTCCATTCGCGGTTACGCCCAACTTTTCTAAAACCCTGCTTAACTTCTACTTCCAGGATATTCCTTCGCCTTATTCTAAAACTAAGCTTAACTAAGTCTAGAAAGTTACACCAAAGGGACAACGCACGGCGTTCGTGCGCACTCAGTATAATTATATTTTGCACAAGTGAGTGAAGAGATTTGGGCGGCTCTTAACAGCGAGGTCTTGAGAGCCGATGAGGGTGATTGAGATGTGTGTGGAGTAGTGCCAGAATGAAAGGGCGGGGGAAACGGGAGATTCCAGAGAAAACCCGCCGACCAGTGGCATCGTCCGGCGCGATTCCCACATGCGAAAATCCGGGAGTGACATTTGCATAAGAACTACAGTTCCTAGGTATTACCAACATACCCATTTTCACACTGTTTTTATTCGTATTAGTTATAAATAAAATGTTATAATTTATAGCTAAAATATAAATGTAATTTAAATTTAACCAAATATAGGAAGCTACTTTAATCTAAACACAAGTATAAAACGCTTGTGTACATAATATAATTAGGAAACAACCAAACACGTAACAAATAGTATGATTTTTCTAAGGTTTTATATAAAAAATTTGAAGAAGCCGCGAATAGACTACGTATAATCTATTATTATTTCCCAAGAAAAGTGTGAAATTAATTTCCAGTTTAAAGGAAGTTTTCAGCTGTGATAATAGTACGGAAATCAGCGAGTAGAGCTACTCAAACGCCGTAACTAACTCAACTAACAGTCTGATTAGTTTTATGAATGCGGACGGCGGCCAGGCCACGCTAAATTAACATCTTGCAGGACGCAACATAAACGTATCTCAAACAGATCCTTAAGATAAGGATCGCTTAAAAGTGCATCGCAGTGGACGTTGGCGTTTTATGTTACTACACAAATTATAGTAAGGGATGACAATACACTCTTCCACATGTCCATTGCCAAGGGGCGCATCCACTGACGAAGTCATCACATCCTTTACCATTGCAGGGAGATCGTCGTTTGTTGTTATTCACTTTTTGTAGTTTTGATTATTGTTATTATAATTTTTTTTTTGGTATTTTAATGTGTTCCTCTTTACGAAATACCGTTCTCAATGTATATGAAAATATGCACATTTGTAGGTTATTTATCAAACCTTATTTTCAAAAAAGATATTGTTCACATTTTAATTTTTATAGTTATAATTTTGTAAAAGATTTTTTAATTTACAAAAAAAAAAAAAAACCACATTTTTTAAAAATGTAAATAAACAGCCTACGAATTTTGTTTGAATTAAATTCCTCATAATTCAACACATGTTCCACATATATGAAATTGAACATTTCAAGACAACATAACGAGGTACTGGACCGCGCTAGCTGCAAAAAAATTCTGCTGATGAAATCACTTAATTGAGTGTCCTTGTTTCTGTGTATGTGCGCGGAGACGTGAAAGCAATACGCTCATCCCTACAATTCGGAAACAGGGTTAAGCAGTTCTTATTGCCTTTTATATTTTATGTAGCCAGACTAGTCATGCTCTTGAACTAATACGGGTGGATACCGCGAAGGTGCGTCTGAGAGTATGCAGCACTGTAACAGACTTTGTGACATGCAGAAATCATTACAACTATAGTCCATACACACACTATAGTCCATTCGCGGTTACTTCCAACTTTTCTGCGAAAGTTCCATTTCCACGATATTCCTCCGCCTCATGCAAACAAAGATTAATCGAGTCTAGACAATTACACCAAAGGGACAGCCCACCGCATTCATGCGCACTCAGTATCATCATATTTTCCATAAAAACTATTTCTTACTAGGCATTACCAACACCCCTATTTTCTACCTGATTTTATTCATACTAGTTATAAATGAATTATTATAATTTTTAGGTAAAATATAAGTAAAGGTTCAGTTTAATAAAAAAATAAGGTATTTTTGTATTAACACAAGTACAAAACACTTGTGATACATTGCATATTTAGGAAACAACAACACATTATAAATGGGATGTTTTTCAAAGGTTTGATCCAAAAAGCGTGAAGATAGAGCGAATAGACTAAACCACAATTGTCAGGAAAGTACTGTTTGTTTTGCCTGTGGAAGAAGAATGCATATATTTTGTAACACTGTTAAATATGTATTTTGCTATAATTCATAATTATTTAAATATTTAAAAAATCCATCAATAAGAGCGCATATAAATTTAAATTTAAACGTGGGTTTCAAAGCACACTGTTGTATCGAGAAATGTATCTCACAAGTAGCTTCACATTTTCACAATCAATTTGAAGTTCTTCTGTTCTTCGCCGGGGTTGCGGTTATTATTAGTTTTAATGACTACCTGAACAGCTCAATTATAATCCACATTCAAATTCCCGCAAGTTAAAAAAACAAACAAACAAAATAAGCAACACGCTTGCCGCAACAAGCGCAGTCGCATGACGCACCACACCAATCAAACTGATTTTAATCAAGCTAATTTAATTGAATCGGCGTTGTTACTTTTTTCTCCCCGCCCCCTCTTTAATTTTTTTTAATGTACAGTTGGTGTAATTGGCTGGGAACGCTCAATTGATGGCCGCGGACGCACCCGCCACGTCGTGGCGATAAAGTGCGGCAGTGGTGGAGCCCCACAGTTTGCAGCGGCAACTGGAGGGGCGAGTACCCCGGACATAAATACAGATGGGAAAAAACCCGCGGGACGGGACGCCGTCATTTGTCAGCGCGTGACAGGAACAACGCCAAGGGGCCCGTAAATACCGACAGCCCGTCGCCTCTTCCCGCCACCCCCCTTCCTTGCTCGCTGCACTACGAGAGAGTATACTCACTAATGATAGCATTTACCCGCCACCTGTTAACACCATTCCCCTTCAGATTACCGCCGGCCCTGCCTAATCCTTCGCAAAATAATTACTCTCATTTATAATTAAGCCAGCTCGGGAATTACGTTCATCCGTGGCCACCCTGCACCCTCCCCCTCCCCGCCGCAGCCCAGCCCCTCCAAACCCGGCAGGGAAGCTTGTTGCTCCTCAATTATTTAAATGATTGCTTCCAGTTTTACGAAGGCGCGGGGGTGGAGAGGGGGTGGGAGAGCCAGCCGGCAGCAGCCTGTTGGAATGGTGTGGGGGTCGTATCAGGGCAGTGCTGGGGTTAGCTCTACAAGCACCGCTGACTAAATCCTTTCCTTACGCGCACGCAACTCTGGTACGTTGTTGGCGATACTTGACAGTTAATGTGCGGGTCACAAGTAGGTCCTGTGAGCTTTACGATTCTGCTGAGTTTACTTTAAATATCAGCGCCGCGTGACAATGTAATCCGCACTTTGCGGAAATAGAGGATAATTAGGTCTTACGCAAGGGGAACAACCTTCACAATAAATGGGAAGTTTACATGAAAACTGCCTCAAAGGGAAACTTACTTGGCTAACAGTTGTCTCTAAACTTATTATTTTTTAATAAGTATTGCATATACCAATGCACAATTATTTTATGGTCCAGTGTGTATGATTTGTATATATCTTTGTTAATTAAACATACTGAGAGTTAATAGTTAGAATGGTTACTGAAGCAGTCAGAAAGTCATAGATATACGCGAGATTTTACGAAAATGAACTATGTCGGTGGCAACTTTACACAGTTACATTCAGGAAAAATCGTATACATTTTTTATTATATTGTATATTCTCATTTTATTAACAATAACTGGATATTATTTTGCTACATTTACCGAATAAAATAGAGAAAAACTTTTGTCAGCGACTGATGTAACCAAACATGCATCCAGATGTCGGGATTGCCTGTATTACTAGAGCGCTTAAGTGTACAATAAAGTGACAATTTTTTAGAAAGTGTTTTTTATATTATTCAGACTGTCAGTTTTTCCAACGTAGGCCATTATTTTCTATCCAAAAACAATTTTTGAAACATTAGTTAAATTAAACTTTCTGCTGAAATTTAGCTGTACTAACTTAAGGCATATACCTTGGAACTACCACACGAAACCTACCTTCTGCTGCTAACCAAGAAGCCAAACCGAGATCTTCCAAAATCAATTTCTGTGTTACATCTAAGTTTAACTAAATGAAATATGCCTATTTTAAATTCCAATATCAAAATATAAACACGATTTTGAATTATATTGAGGATATTCTTCTCAAAATGAACATATGACTATTTTTTAACTGGATCAAAACTGCCGTATTTCATGTATCTTTTAAGGGGACAACTATTTGATAGTACACTGGAATTTGTTGCACTTCATTGTAGAGCTGTATTCCTACATACGCTGGTACTTTTCTCTTAAAGTTGCAAGATTTTTCTGTATCTTTTCCTGAGTTTATGTGGCAAAATTGCCGTGACTGAGAATTTAATCTCATGGAAGATTCTATGCCCGTAAATATTCAGTACATATTTCTGAATCAAAATTTGCCTAAAATGCCTCACAAAAACAATGCTTATATTATATACTAAATCTTCACACTCATTAAAAGGGTGTTTTATTTTTAATTATCACTTATATGTTAAGGCACCCGTTTGTTAAGAATAGAAGAATTGTAGGAATCCTCAAAGAGGCAGTGTTAAAATTACATAGTGTACTAATATTTTATAAAATAAATATATTAAATATTTAAATTCTTTAAGTACATTATGTTTTATATATGGAAAAATTTCTTTAACAAAAAATTACTTTTGAGAATGAAATCATTACAAAGAATGTTTTAATACAATTTCGTGCTCTTTTGAGGGACAGTAAGCATTTCAGAATCATAGTCTGCGTATATTTTGCATATATAGAGCAATGATTTCTGGGATCAATGAAAATTACCTCACTCTCAAATATATGATTTATTTTTCGCGATTATACTTTGACAGCTGGGGCATATAATAGGACGTGTACTTTAGCTGCATGTAGTACGGTTGATATCACCCCGAGCTGTGGTTTTGGGGGAAGGTGATTCACACTGTTCTCTAAAGGTACAATTTCCTGCTGAAGTAAACACAGGGCGATTGGAGTTCNTTTGGGGGAAGGTGATTCACACTGTTCTCTAAAGGTACAATTTCCTGCTGAAGTAAACACAGGGCGATTGGAGTTAAAAAAACAATCTCGTTTTATTATTGCTTTAAAACAAGTTAATTGCCACACAAGTTCTCGAGACAACTCCCTCCCGTTCCTATACGTGGATTACGTATCGTTCGCGTCGTGGGGGGGGGGGATAATCTGCTTCGTACTTGCTGGGTGATTCTAGATATTCGTAGCACTCGCGGAACACTACTCAGGGTCCTTCACACACGCTGGATGACTGTACTTATCTGTCCTGTTGTGCTGGTAGTTGATCCTGCAGTTGAGATCTGGTGAACTGGAAACTGGCAGGCCGCTGCGTCCGATGTCGGCTGGCTCTGCCGGAATCGCGCCGCGTCTTCGGACTCTCGTAGGCTGCCCGTCGTTGGCGACCCGCTCCGCGCTCGTCGACGCCCGTCCGCTGACTGACTCGTTTCCTCGGACTGCTCTCGTTTTGTAGCCTCCCTCGCCATATTCAAACTGCCTCGTCTGCACGTGTTCCGGGGAGTAATAAACAAGTGTCTGGGGCTCGGGCTGCCCATCATGGACCTTCGGTTCTGGTATGGCCGTTTCATTGTCTCGTTCTGCACGTGCTTACTTGGCGGGTGGCCTTTGGATCAGTGCCCACACTGGTCCATCCCTTGTCCCCGGATATGCTGCTATTCTTCTCGTACACCCGCTAAAAGCTTTTCTTGGTTTTATTGCGGTGAAGCCCGGGGTCGTGGGACCTCGGCGTATCTTGGGGCGGCTGCCCAGTGTAGCTGTGTTCGTGCCCTGGTGGCTTCCGTTGCCTCCGGATGCCGCCTGCACGTGCAGAAAACTTGGGTGGCCCGTCTTTGCAGCTGTGGGGCGCGGGATCCTTTATTTGGGACACGTTCTCCGCCCTTAATATTTATTGGTGTAGACCGTCGGCAGGCTTCGCTAGCGCATGTGTTCTGGCGGCCAAAAAATGCCTGGACGCGGGGAGCGTCACGGTTGTCTCATTTCTCCATTTTATGATACACAGAAATAGCCCTTATTAGTATACCTTAAAACCGAGTGTCGCGGATTCATTTCAATTTAATAAATATACCTATTTAATATTGAATTTGCACATTTTATTGGATGCTAACTACTCAATAAAATTACAAAATTTTTTAACTTACTGGTTGTATCTTCAGCGCTACTTACTTGTCAGTTGTCTTACGAAAAACCTAGATAAATAAAAAGCTAGTTTAATACTCATGTATATCTAAAACAGATTTTGATTAAAAAAAATTGAATCGGTATTTTATATTATGATTTAATGGCACGTACAAATAAATATAAACAAATTAATTAAAAATTCAATAGTTCGGTGCAAAAACTCGACGTTTGCATTTCGAAAGCTTGTTTCAGTTTTTAAGTTTGGATTTAAAATTTTGATGTAATTGATCACACCCGGGCCATATACTATTTTTTATATGTAGAGATGGTTCTCGATCTATAAAAACTCTTCAAAAACTAGTTAAAAATTTTTATGCGCATTGTGCGTCCTTGTATTGCATTCAAAAATTAAAACTATCATGGACATATTCCGTTTATCGACGTTTTAAAACTAATGTTTTTATTCACTGCCAATATTACTGCACGTAATAGTTAAAATCTATAACTTTACAAGTAAGATTTTTTTTTCATAGATTTATTTATTTTAAAAGTGCTCAGTTAACCGTACACGGCTATGAAATTTCTTATTAGTGGAATATTCCTATCCGGCGATTGTGAAATGATACACTCTAAGAAATTATTGGAAAATGTACCCCACTAGTGCATACGTATAGTGAGCAAACGCTAGTGATAAAGTTGCTTCCCACACACACATGGTAGCGTATCTACAATTGCTTAGGAAAGTGTCAAATTCATAGAAAAGTTCCCAACTTTGTATAGTAGTGACACTAAACATTCCCACATTTGTAGTCTCATACGTGGTATTATTTCTATACAATGTATAGGTTAAAAACTTTCATTACATTTTAGGAAGTTTACCAGAATTTTTTTTATAGTGTACACATACACATTCATGAAGTGGTACAGAAAATGTATTTATCGTAATTAAAATACTTAAATGTTTTCATTGCACTGAGTTTATCATGCAATTAAAAATAAAATAACACCTGTTCGTTCTAATGTATGTAGATACTGCGAAAGGAAATAATGTATAGTTCCGCCTAGCATCGACTGGTAACCAAATGTTTTAATACATTTCTTACGAATAGACAAAATTCCGATAGTAACTTTTTTAAAATACGTAACAACCTAAATTATTGCCGGTTCTCAAGACCTCGTTGTCAAGGGCCGCTCAAATCTCTCAACTCAACTTAATTATTGACTTAACATGTCGTATACACCCGGAAACTTGACTCTAACAAACACGATTAAGGAAGGAAGAGGCCAGTGGACTGTAGTAAGAAAAATGAGAACTCGATTTTAAGAGCCGCCCAAATTTCTTCACTCACTCACTTACCCAGAAGACCCGCGAACTACCTGCACATATCGGATAACAAACAAATAAAGAGTATGTGTGCTATAATCAGTGTCTTTTCTTACTTGTCTTTTTTTTAGTATGCCGTGAAGCTTAACTACCCGTATATTTAGTACGTGAGGTGTATTTGTTTCTAAGCTATTGGGATATTTTTTGCCTCTTTTTTTGTGTTGGGCACTCAACTCGTGCTACTCGTCTCCACAGCTTCACTACCGCGAAGTGAATATAAAAAAAATTTCTCCAGGATGAGACTACGGCTTATTTATAAGCTGTAGAGTTGTACTCCCTCTCGACAGCTAAGCAATTATGAACAGAAATTTAACCAGAATTCCTGTTACAGTTATGTCGTCAATCCGGGCACTTGATGGGCCATAAACTTCACTAGCGACTTTGCGACAACGTTTGACTACGAGTACACAAGACAAAAACTGTATGTCGATTGTGAGGACACACGCACATGAAGAAGGATTTAACAAGAATCTGGGAAATGCACCTTCCACCTCGAACCTGGACGGTCGGAATGACATTCGAACCAGCATCTCGCTGAAGGCGGATCCAGTGTGTTACCACTGTGCAATATTTCTCTGAGCTGATCTCGGTTTCACACTGAATGCGTGTGATCTGAACAGTGAAGATTTACGTGAATATTTAAATGAACTGCTGAAAATAAGCGTATCTCCGACAATGGATACAATATATTTAAATATTCACAGAAAACTTGCATTACCATTTTCATTACACTTAAAAAATATCGATCAGTCGACATGGAAATCACCGGGTAAAATCTTATTTATTTATTCTTAAAAAAAGTCTCCAGAAGTTTCTCAGAAGCTATTTTAGCACGAGCTTGTGTAACGTCCATTATAAACTACCAATATTGGCGAAACCACAAGTTTTGAATCAGCTGAAGTGGTTCATTACCGTCGAAACTATCGGTAAAACAGGTACGTATTTAGAGTTGCATAATGGCGACTGGCTATTTATTAGGAGTTTGCTACTCACGGTTCCAAATAAATAATGCATGCCGCATTTAGCCTGCGCAGGCCGCAGAACAGATTAGAGGAGATAATAAACTAATAAATGATTCGCGAGAGGCAGCGAGGTACCCATTTTGTTAATGACGCGATTTAGACTGCAGGCCGCTGCAGGTGAGAGGGCCAGTTTCGAGTTCCGCGCCGCACAGGACGTATGTGCGCAGTCGCTACAGACGACGGTAGCTCCCGAGTTCCGCGCCGCACAGGACGTATGTGCGCAGTCGCTACAGACGACGGTAGCTCCCGAGTATAGCGGCGTTCTGAACCACGAGAATGTCGACTCTGGGCCAAGATATTCCGAGTGTTGGGGCTAGAACTGTAGAATATTTGACCTCCACACGTGACTCACGTAAGAAAACACGCAAACCAGAAAACCAGCACAAAATGTAACACCTAACTTATTTTTAATTGTATTGNGTGACTCACGTAAGAAAACACGCAAACCAGAAAACCAGCACAAAATGTAACACCTAACTTATTTTTAATTGTATTGGGCGGCACCTTAATTTGCTTTGTTCTTGCGTTTTACAGTTAAGCGCCATGGAAAGGTCTGGCAGTGTGCAAACTGACTTAACTTAAACTCAAGAAGAGAATTTGAACTACTTAATGCATTTATAAATGAATAGATTTACTGTCAAGATATTTGAATGTTGGTAGCTATTATATAGAGTAATAGTTGATACAGTCTACACTTTTCGATTTATATTTGCAAAAATTTTGGTATATAAACAACAGAATCAAGAAATATGCCAAAATAATTGTCTTAAAGTTAAAAAATTAATATCACTGACAAATCAATAATGTTAGAATTTTTATATCTTGAAATAAAAACACTTTTTACAAAAAATTTTAACAGTAACTTTTAACACTTTCTGTCACACATAAATATATCATTTTATGGGTTGCAACAAATAACTCTTTTGTTCGGAACTGTACTAGAATCAATACAACGACCTACGGCTTACAGTTTCACAATATTTCCGATAAATGTGTTTATCAGCCTGTGTGTGTATCACTAACCAGCACATGAAGAAAGTAATCTGCCGTAAATCATATAAATATTTCCGCTGATATATGCGGAAATTCTCAAGTTTTGTAGCACAGTATGTGTGTACCTCCCTTAACTAAGAGAAACTAGCTAGCAAGCGNATATGCGGAAATTCTCAAGTTTTGTAGCACAGTATGTGTGTACCTCCCTTAACTAAGAGAAACTAGCTAGCAAGCGGTGCTTACTCGTAATTTCTGAACCATGTTTTTTTCTAAGGCCACTCCATGGATTTCACGCTTACTTCTAGAAGACTTATTTTTTATTTAGTACAGATAAGAATNTTTTTTTCTAAGGCCACTCCATGGATTTCACGCTTACTTCTAGAAGACTTATTTTTTATTTAGTACAGATAAGAATGTATCTCGGATGAAAAGCGAGGATTTTAACATTTAACATTTAGAGGTTCTTTTGCGTATTTACACGAGTTATCTCACGTTACGTCTGCAACCTGTATTTTCTGTTTAATTGTATCATTTCTTGAAACATGCTCTATTGAATATTTAAGGTCCGATATAGATTTGAATCACTTCCCCAACGCAAGTAATCATGAAAATATTCCGTATTTATTAATATACAAGTTTCATACGCCTCTGTTTTTGTAATCTATACAGATGTTTCGTAAATGGACGAACAAATCCCGTCTGGGTATTTATTGGGGAAAAATAAGGCGAAAACATTATACACGACCCTCGGTCTAAACTGCTTCCAATGTGTGGCATGCGCTCTTAAAGGTGGAGCAGAAAAGCAAGGTTTTTTTTAAACTTCTTACAAAAAACTACGTATTAAAAACGGAACAAGAACTTCTGAATAATGTGTAAATGTACAAAGATGCGCAGCCAGTGTAACTTCTGTCTCTGCCAACATATTAATGTGTAAATGTACAAAGATGCGCAGCCAGTGTAACTTCTGTCTCTGCCAACATATTAATGTGTAAATGTACAAAGATGCGCAGCCAGTGTAACTTCTGTCTCTGCCAACATATTAATGTGTAAATGTACAAAGATGCGCAGCCAGTGTAACTTCTGTCTCTGCCAACATATTATTTCGGGAAAAAATAGGGGCTGTATCCCTGATTTTGCGTAAGTTTATTTATTTTACAATGCTTGCTTACTAATCAGCACATTCAAATCAACAATAAAAGTCTGTGATTCCCCTTTACCAAGTTGTTTGCATAGAGTTAAAGCATAATTGCAAAAAACATGTAAAGACTTGGTTTTTTTTAAACTTTGTGCATGAATTCCTCGAGAACGGTTGGGTTAAGGCTGCCACCTGCCTGGCACTAGAACTGCGTTGCAGTGTGTTTGAAATCTCACTTTTTTCGTTCTGTTTTAGGAAACCAGTAAACGTGGCAGAAAACATACTTTAGACTAGTCGTGTATGGTACTTAGATATCACGCACATTGGAATTATTATTTTAATGCCCTCCAACATAGTTGGAAAGGGCTTTTTCAGACTGCTGTTTCTCAAATAGATACGCATCAGATCGATGCGAAACTACGTTAGAGTGGTGCATTGGACTTTGCGTAAGCGTAAAATGATAGGGTCACCGCTTAAAGTCGCATAGTTACGAAGTTATAACGGGACACTGCACGCAAGTGCACAACTTTGAGCGTACATGCGATGTAGTTTCACACGCGGTGGACGGCGTTGCGTGTAGCACTTCCCCTATGCTTGCCTCACCCACACAAACACACCCCTCTCTAGGCGGCAGGCTAAGGAGAACCACGGACTATCGTATTCACCTTGTATCTTTATTACTTCTCCAGGAACGAAGGAACTGATCGCTTAAAAAGGCTTCGCGCAAACGGGAAGTACGGAGAATGCCAAGTAAACAGTGGGAAGCTCACGTTAACACATAACTGTGTCAACTCTGGTAACGATAACACCATTAGTTACATACATCACTCCGATAGATTACCATGTAACTATTGCTTGAATAAAAAATTATACTGACATGTATACGTACGTATGCAACATTAAAAAAAATTGAGAAATTCCAGTCAAAAATTCTTTGAACAATTTACGTTTTATAACCGTTTGGAGAATTTGTTTCGTTGAAGAGTTTCGAATATGTACGTTAGTTTTTTGTGTAGGCTACATTGACTAAATTTATAAGTACTCAAGATATAAATTATCCCCTCTTCCTATAGTACCTATATTGAAATTAATATCGTGGATGCATTTCTTAAATCTCTTAAAATGTGTTCCAAGTGAAATATGCTTGCCATTTCACATGGGTCGTAGGGAGTAACATACACGCTAAATGTAACGCACACACATATAAACATAAAGAGGCGCAAACGAGTTTAAATCGTTACACCACTCCTCCTAACGCAAACAATTCTAAGAAATGTTACAACACAAAGAATACATACCAAAATATGTACTACTTCTTGCATGACAGTTTCATTACACAATTTTATTTGCGGGCATTTAAAGAAAATATACAGGAAACATTTGTAAAAATAAATCGTTGCAAGCTGTTGGTTGCATATTTTATACNGGGGGGGGGGGCTGTGTAGGTGGCGGGTGCTTGAGTTGAGGTTAAACACAGTACTTTCCGGGAGTTACACGCAAAAGGAAAAATTAACTTGGGAACTTCGAGGAAAATTAATGAACCAACCGACATCCAAGAACTACTTTTCCTCCTGTCATATAAATTTTATTACCACGCGCTAGTTAACTGCCACCTCGCCGCTTGGTGTCTGACTTGTGTTTATCACACGACCTACCCCAAGTTCTGTCCGAAGTTTCCGTTAAGTAAGCCACTCTTCCTCCCCCACCAGTGGGAGCCTGTTCAGATGGGTTGACTGCAGAATAATTACTTGGAATATTAAATCAACTTAATCACTTCAGCTCTTGGCGAACTGACAGCATTGTTCATTTGTGGCGTAGTGCTTTTAACTACATGTACAGAAAAAAAAGTACCTAATCTGGATAAACCTGATACATTTTTTATATATTCAAATTTTTGGGTGACATTTTACTCTCTTGTCTTATAACCCTTTTGTGAGATATGCAGGATTTATAAGAATTAAATTGAGCAATTTAATGGTGTTTAATATTACTGACGTTAAATTTACACACTACTTGCTAGGTTCAAAGGACCTTGCAGCCGGTTTACAGAAAGGCTATTAGTTGTTCAGAAGACAATTTAACAAAATATGAAACTACTAACAGGGTTATAAAGCAGTATTTGGGTGAGATGGTATATAAAGCCAATATACGGTAGCGTTATAAAGATACGGAAGTTATTAAGGTAAAGCAGTCGATTCAGCTTATGAGTGACATTATGTTCCCAATATTTTGCAAGTGACTCTTAGCTATATGTTGTTATAATTATCACACACAGCAATAAAGAATCAGTAAGTGCACTGTGCATTCGCGCCTATTTCTATAGGCTTAGTATTTCTGACGATGCGAGCGGAAAACAGTGCAATTGCGCCCTAAACTATACGATAACAATTGAGTAACTGAGAACGTCATTACAACATGAAAATATTTGTCATACTTATAGCTACATGCCAAAGAAATGTTTACGCAACACCTAAATAAAAGTACGGAAATAAGTTACATACCTTGCAAAGTAAATTCTCAGCTCCTGATCTAAAACAGAAAAATGTACGCAATTAGTCACATTTTCACAAATTCCATTACGCATATGTTTTATAATAATTTTTGTCTGTAACTAAACATCATGTTAACCAGCGATATACTCTAGAAAAATACAGGGAACAGTTTCAACACAAAACATCGTACTTTTACATATTTAAGATTAGGACTACAATTATATGCCAGCATGTGTTTATGCAACGTTATTATGAAACAGCTCATTTAAAAATGTAGTTTTTAGGTTTTGTATTCAAAACTGAACTTTAAACAAGCACTCAAGTGAAATCGAACTATCCTTTAAGTACAAATACATTGTGTTATAAAGTGTAGTTTGTTTACAAAGGCACAATTTAATTACAATAAAGGGTGGTAACATTCAACGGAATGATAAGATATATCACAGAATAAAATAGAAACAATTAGACTGAGATGGTGTGGACGTGTGGAGAGAATAGAAGAAGAGAAAGATTTGGTCTTGAGAGCCGATGATAGTGAAGTGAGGTGAGTATGGAGCATCGCCGGAATGAAAGGGCGGGGGAAAAGGGAGATCCCCGAGAAAACCCGCCGACCACTGGCATCGTCCTGCACGATTGCCACTTGCGGAAATACGGGAGTGACCCAACCGGGAATCAAGCCCAGTTCGCCGAGGTGGGAGACGAGTAGTCTAACCACTACACCACCCCAGCCCCTAAGAAGATGGACAGGACTGTGCTTCAAACATATATGGCAGGAATATGTTCATGATCGTGATGATGCCGATGACGATAATGATCCTGCATCGTGAAAATTTATTTTGCTTTGAAATTAAATTCTCTAAACTAATAAGTATAAATAAAATGTAAATTTTCTTCATATCTGAAGTTTTGAAGGAAGATACGCATGACGTATGTTACTTGTAAACATACAAATAAAATATGGCCTTGATATATATTTAGCCTTAAACATATTTCAAAACAATTTATCAATAACATAAATTTTAGAAAAAATTTCCCTAATTCATTTTGTGCTAACGATGATATGCAAAAATGTCATCATTCTAAAGTTAGTGAATTTTTTTTTTNAATTTCCCTAATTCATTTTGTGCTAACGATGATATGCAAAAATGTCATCATTCTAAAGTTAGTGAATTTTTTTTTTCGGAAAACACCATTTCTCTAAGAGAGAAAGCTTTTTAATTTTGAAAAATAGAAGGATATTTAAAGAANTTTTTTTTTCGGAAAACACCATTTCTCTAAGAGAGAAAGCTTTTTAATTTTGAAAAATAGAAGGATATTTAAAGAAATGAAGTGAATAGAATAATTTTAAGCATGATTTACCCTACATATTTAAAACGGTATAATTATATTGCAAGTTTTATGCTTACCCACAATAATATGATTAAAATAAATACTTTGCTCATCTACTTATCTTACCTTGCTGAGTAAGCCTTCTAATTGTGTACTGAAACACCTCTGCATGCCTTTGACCGTGTGTATAACATGCTACTTTACTTTTCTAAAAGATGTTATGAATCTTTAATATTTTAAGTGTCGAAACAGACCATATTGATTTTTCATATTAAAATATAATGCTTCTTAATTAAATGTTTAATACATAATTAGAAATATAAATAACGAAACATAAAATTTAAGTTATTGTTATGGATTAGCAAAGCTGGACGAAAAGTGACTGCGAACGTTTTCTTAACAGACGTATTTTTAAACCATGGAAAAAGTTTATACACATATTTATAAGCATACAAGTGTATAGGGGTGTAAATAATCTACTAACATTTACCTGGATCATTTCGAACAAAAATCCCCATTGGCATCCGGTTGGTGTTCCGACAGTTTGGCAGGAAAGTATTTGACGAAAGGCTAGTGTTTTCGTGTTGGATAATATTACACGTTCCAATAAGTTCGATCCGCCACTGTATAGCTCACGCTACAGTGCCTGTTTTCGCCTGTGGGTATCGTCTGCCGCAGTTCGCGCTACCACTTACCACAGTATCAAAATAAGCTGTATGTGTCAAGAACTTTTCCAGCTACGCACTCAGTTAANGTTCGCGCTACCACTTACCACAGTATCAAAATAAGCTGTATGTGTCAAGAACTTTTCCAGCTACGCACTCAGTTACAAACATCAAATGTTACACTTCGTATAAATTAATTATCGAAATATTACATTTAGTCTTAAGAACTTATCTTCCATTTCGATCGCTTTATCGTCAATTTTAAAAATTAAACATGTATTCCCCGTCCCCTACACACCAGGTTCTTGCATCCACAGCCCCCAGCAAAATTTCTCCCTCATTATCAGAGTACAAGCAAAACTTATTTTCCTGACGTCCCTGAAAACGATTTCTTAAATGTANAAAATTTCTCCCTCATTATCAGAGTACAAGCAAAACTTATTTTCCTGACGTCCCTGAAAACGATTTCTTAAATGTAAACCTTTTGTTTTCTCATTAAAATTATCAGCACGTTTATGCATTTCTTCTCAACATTGGGAAGATATAAATTCTAAATCCTCTGAAAAGTATTTTAAAGGCATTTAAAGCGAGGATTTTTTTTAACCACAACTCGATTTTTAAGAATGTTTGAAAATGGTTTGCTACTTTTCTAGAGGTTTTTACAATTGGGAGGGGTGGGGTTGGGAGGGACTGTTGTTTAGGGTTGGTGGGGTGATCGAGGGTAACATATGTTCCTGAATTTTTAAAATACATTTTCGATATTTTGCAATTTTTTTTGATTTTTTTAATGATTGAAGGGGGTGGGGGTGAAAAGGGGATAAGGTGAAGGTGGTGGGATGGGTGTGAGGTTAACGTTTTAGGTTCCTCTATTTTTTTTAGAATTTTTAAAATATTTTTTGCAATTTTTTTTTAGATGTTTTTATGATTGTCTTGGCGGGGGAGGGGAGGAAGTGATGTGAGTTTTGGTGGGGTTAGTGTGAGGGTAAAATTATGTGTTTCTAAATTTTTAGATTCTTTTTAATTGTCTTCAAGATCATGGTCATATGTTAAGGTCAAGGTCACTTATATCCAATATGGTGGTTGGGTGCTCTCACAACATGGTCGCCCCAGGCCGCTTCGACAACCGAGGTGGCGGGCGAATCCTAATCCTGAATCATGAATCCTCCGCCAGACTTCCCTCTATCATTCTAACTCACTGTAACTGCTTGTCCGTTGATAGATAGTATCCGTTTTCCTGTCATTTATGGAAATTCAGTGCTATTCTTTCGATTTTGTCATCTTGCGAAGTTAGAAGATCTTATCGTGCCTTCTACGGAATTTTGTTTCTTAATCATATATAATACATACCTTGAATACATGTGCACATAAATTGTGCATCTGGCGCATCAGAGTTTGCTTTTACTCGATATAATTTAATTTTTTTTCAGCTGTTTGTTGTGACAATGTAATATCTAAGTAAACTCACTTGTATTCAAATTGCTTTTTAACTTTTGCAAACTGCATATCAGTATATATCTTAATTCAATAATATATCGTAATAGTTACACTGACCACGCACTCACTTTGTCGATCTTTACTTTTAGCTCATCACGTTGTTACTACTGCGTTGACCCGAGTTCGCCTGCACAACTTCCACTGCACAAGCAATGCTCAAACATCCACTTTTACCATTATTACTAATTAAACTTCTTTTTAAGTAACCTGCTTTGCAATATCTTTCGTATTCCTGAGTGAGCAGTGGTGCACGAGCTTGTTAAACGACATTGTGTGCGGCGACGACCCTCGCCACACCAACTTTCATACTCTAGCTCTACATTTATTATTATGACCTGCGTCATGGAAACGAGTTTTATGTCTTTTGACAATACAATTAAGGTAATAAATAAAGTAATTTTTGAGGTAAGGTTCAGCGTTTGGTAATAAATATTCTATGAAAACATATTTTGTAAATAATAAATCTTTACTTTTATAGAACAGCACATACAGCAAAGATGTGATGCGTGACATTTTTTTGATGTAATTAATATGGCAAACAAACTTAAGTGAAAATTATTCAATACGATAATTAAACTAAGGGACTAGTGGCGACTTGAATAAAATTCAATACGATTTAGGTACCCCTTTAGGTATCTTAAGAAAATAATAATTATAAATTTTAATAACCAGTTTAAGTAATTTTACACTGTAACAAATCTGTTCGTTTCTCAAACTTTGTTGAAAAAAAAGGGGGAAATACTCTCATATTCAAAATCTTCGAATATCATAACATTAGCTGCATATAAATAACAGGGAACTATGAAGTTACAGCAAATTTCGGCAAAGTGTGAGACAGGTATGCAACTTAAATTTATTGACTTCTTTGCAAAAACGGTTTAGTAAACTAGAATTGTGTTCATAAGCTGTCTAAATTTAAACAACTCATACGTTTATCTGTGCACAGAAACTTTAAAACTGAAGCCTATAATAATCTTGCTGAAATCCGACGTGGTAAAACCACCGTTCTCATAAAAACATGAAATGACGTTGCCTGGACATATTCATATTGTTGCTGAGTTCTTGTTATTCTGTCAATATTGATTGTTTGTATCCGTGCAAGGTGGCTCAGTCGCGACACTTCACGAGGAGCTAGTTCGCTTTGCGGTCCGGCCACGGTGATTGCTTCAGGCCACAATACATGAGACTACTGTGCCGCTGCTGTTCCCGAGTCTCCAAACCAGTCGCTCCGTCTCTAACGCCTCGCTCTCAACGGGATAGTCCCACCTACTGTACATGTTGTTTAACGGAAAAAACACGCCGAAAAGTCGCGTGATTTCTGAATCATTTCAAAATTTTAGTAATTTTATAATTTGTTGGAGGGCTAGCTAATTATATAGCGTGACTGCGATTAAAATAAGATAAGAGGAAAATAGATACAAAATACAGAAATGTTTTATCTATGTGTATGCAACAAGCCAAAAAGTAACTAAGAAAACATGCCATCAGTCCAAAAACAAAATACATATAAACTTCTTTACTGCAATAAATTATGAAGGAAGTGTAATTATTACTTTGGGATTCCGAAGTAAAATTTGTAATTGTTCTATACCTGAATCAGTAAAATAAATGTAGCAAGTAATTAACGATAAAAGTGACAAGTTATAACAAATTGTAGTACCTAAGTAGCTGTTGGCCAACGAAATTATTTAACAATTAAGTTTTGGACGACTCAAACGAACTTGAATAACACTGATATAGCAAGCCGAACACTTTTTACTGTGCAGATAAATATTTTGCAGCTAAAATAAATGTGCTCAAAATGCTTACATGAATGAAAGTTCAGATATTTTTTCAAGCATGTGAATTTGCATTAAAACATTTTGTATCCTTTGAGCTAGCATAATTTAACTGAAACAAGCATAAACCAGAAAAAAAAAGACTTTCGCTTCTCGAAGTCGTAACGACCACAAAAGTATATCTCATTGAAATTGCTGTTCATCGTTGTGCACAGTTAAACGTATTTTCGTGAATGTGGCGTAATAACACCGAGTTTTTCCGAATAAAGAATAAAAGTATTTAAAACCTATCGCGTTTGTACAAGAGTAGCATTTCTATAATTACCGCACATTCTGACTAATTACTAAACTAGGTAGATTGGAAAGTGCATCTGAGATGTGCAAGAGATGTTAGAAGTAATAACATGCATAGTTATGTGATTCCACATCCCAAGTATCCAACATTTAACTAATCATTACTGCAATATTAAAAACATTATATGTTGGAAGACATAAATACACTGACATAAATAAACACACAGCTTAATAAACTTACAGTGTTTTATCTGTTATGTAAAAACAATTTTTCTATGAAAATATTCTGTAAGTTATTTAAAAATATATAAAAAAGATGCATACTCTTTGGTACTATTTCTTCAGCCCGGGGCTTAACAAAAGTTCTAGAATAGGATCAGCGTACTTAACTTGAAACAATCATAAACCTTATAAAATAAATTAATCGTAGGCTAACTACATACAAAATGTGAACCAGGTTGTTTGAAACCACGCCGTTAATACTAATAGATTTGCTTTGCACTGATATTTAAAATTTATTAAAGTTTTCGAAATTGAATAATATCAAATATCTTAAGTAAAACAAGGATCTCTTGATTTCATTTTTCTCTTCAGGTCTTGGGTTGTTGCTAATTATATATAATCACCGTCTGATATACATTCTTTTATTCTTGCCTATTACACATTTCCCCACGTAAATTGTAATGCTAAATTTTTACATACGAATTAATATGGATACTTATTTATGAAAGAAACAGAAATTTATCTGTGGGAATTGGAACAGCCCGCAGTGTACGTAATACGCAGGTAAATTGCGTATTTCACAAGAGTAAACGCGTTACTTCTTTAATTCAGTTCTGCAAACATCAAACATCAATTTTGGCTTTTCCTTCCACATTTTAAAATTGTGGCAGATTATGATACATATTAATAGTTTTAATCAACGTTAACTTAAAAGGTTAAAATAAATCTCTTGTTAGGGCTACATATAAAAAAAAAGGAAGTCATTATTTTACAGGTAACTGGAAAACAATTTTTATATATTTACTACCATTTTCATAAACTGCAGGCTATCGTACTGTTCATTATAAAAATTGAATTAACCTTAACGCAATATATAGGAGTACACGCCTAGATTGCATGCTATCAATCTACGAATTAAAAAAAATAATTAAAATAAATTACGGCTATTTGCAACTCCTAGTATTTATTAATTTAAAACGATACTTTCTGCAGTGTGCAAAGCATAAATAAACAACATAAATTTATTTTGAAAACTATTGTGTATGTGATCAGTGCTTACGTTTAATTGAAGTCATAATATTCCAATTTCAAATCTTTGTTCCTATTGTAATATTGTATTACGATTTCTACAATGCTGACGCACACATACGTCAAAAACGTGAAGCGACAGTGAGAAGAGAGAAGTGATTTGCTTAATGGAGACGATAAATCGGCGCCCTGCAGCACGCACGGACTGCAGCTGCAGTGACGTCGGTGCGCCGTCCAAATGTCACGCGGCGCCGGCAAGTTACGCTTCTCTGCGGGCGTCGCTTAATCCGATCGTAAAATCCGCGCGGCCCGGCCCACATGCCCCCCCACCCACTTAGATAAAATACAATACCTTGTTGACCGGTCGGATCTTCCCGAGTTCTCGCACAGCTGTGGAAACTCGTTTGTTAAAGGCTCGAGCCCGACTTACATAAAAGCCCGCTGTTAAATACTGATATACAGCTATCGGTGCTAGCGATACATGGCATTATTTTCAACACTGCGAAGGAAAAACAAGCCGATCGATTTGCACTTAGAATTGAATTTTTTACACAGCAAATGCAGCCCGATATCTAAAAATCAGCGATGAATAAAGCAATCATTTGTTATTGAGTTAAGTACTTCTGGTTTTGTAAACGCAACTTTTTCTTCAAAATACTGCGTGACAGTAGATTTATTAAGACAAGACAAACATTTTAATTTTTGTTCGTGTAGCTCTTGTGGTTTAAACCACAGTAATTNAAATTTTTAGATTCTTTTTAATTGTCTTCAAGATCATGGTCATATGTTAAGGTCAAGGTCACTTATATCCAATATGGTGGTTGGGTGCTCTCACAACATGGTCGCCCCAGGCCGCTTCGACAACCGAGGTGGCGGGCGAATCCTAATCCTGAATCATGAATCCTCCGCCAGACTTCCCTCTATCATTCTAACTCACTGTAACTGCTTGTCCGTTGATAGATAGTATCCGTTTTCCTGTCATTTATGGAAATTCAGTGCTATTCTTTCGATTTTGTCATCTTGCGAAGTTAGAAGATCTTATCGTGCCTTCTACGGAATTTTGTTTCTTAATCATATATAATACATACANTGTCATCTTGCGAAGTTAGAAGATCTTATCGTGCCTTCTACGGAATTTTGTTTCTTAATCATATATAATACATACATTGAATACATGCCCACATAAATTGTGCATCTGGCGCATCAGAGTTTGCTTTTACTCGATATAATTTAATTTTTTTTCAGCTGTTTGTTGTGACAATGTAATATCTAAGTAAACTCACTTGTATTCAAATTGCTTTTTAACTTTTGCAAACTGCATATCAGTATATATCTTAATTCAATAATATATCGTAATAGTTACACTAACAACGCACACACTTTGTCGATCTTTACTTTTAGCTCATCACGTTGTTACTACTGCGTTGACCCGAGTTCGCCTGCACAACTTCCACTGCACAAGCAATGCTGAAACATCCACTTTTACCATTATTACTAATTAAACTTCTTTTTAAGTAACCTGCTTTGCAATATCTTTCGTATTCCTGAGTGAGCAATGGTGCACGAGCTTGTTAAACGACATTGTGTGCGGCGACGACCCTCGCCACACCAACTTTCATACTCTAGCTCTACATTTATTATTATGACCTGCGTCATGGAAACGAGTTTTATGTCTTTTGACAATACAATTAAGGTAATAAATAAAGTAATTTTTGAGGTAAGGTTCAGCGTTTGGTAATAAATATTCTATGAAAACATATTTTGTAAATAATAAATCTTTACTTTTATAGAACAGCACATACAGCAAAGATGTGATGCGTGACATTTTTTTGATGTAATTAATATGGCAAACAAACTTAAGTAAAAATTATTCAATACGATAATTAAACTAAGGGACTAGTGGTGACTTGAATAAAATTCAATACAATTTAGGTACCCCTTTAGGTATCTTAAGAAAATAATAATTATAAATTTTAATAACCAGTTTACGTAATTTTACACTGTAACAAATCTGTTCGTTTCTCAAACTTTGTTGAAAAAGGGGGGAAATACTCTCATATTCAAAATCTTCGAATATCATAACATTAGCTGCATATAAATAACAGGGAACTATGAAGTTACAGCAAATTTCGGCAAAGTGTGAGACAGGTATGCAACTTAAATTTATTGACTTCTTTGCAAAAACGGTTTAGTAAACTAGAATTGTGTTCATAAGCTGTCTAAATTTAAACAACTCATACGTTTATCTGTGCACAGAAACTGTAAAACTGAAGCCTATAATAATCTTCCTTAAATCCGACGTAGTAAAACCACCGTTCTCATAAAAACATGAAATGACGTTGCCTGGACATATTCATATTGTTGCTGAGTTCTTGTTATTCTGTCAATATTGATTGTTTGTATCCGTGCAAGGTGGCTCAGTCGCGACACTTCACGAGGAGCTAGTTCGCTTTGCGGTCCGGCCACGGTGATTGCTTCAGGCCACAATACATGAGACTACTGTGCCGCTGCTGTTCCCGAGTCTCCAAACAAGATGCTCCGTCTCTAACGCCTCGCTCTCAACGGGATAATCCCACCTACTGTACATGTTGTTTAACGGAAAAAAAACACGCCGAAAAGTCGCGTGATTTCTGAATCATTTCAAAATTTTAGTAATTTTATAATTTGTTGGAGGGCTAGCTAATTATATAGCGTGACTGCGATTAAAATAAGATAAGAGGAAAATAGATACAAAATACAGAAATGCTTTATCTATGTGTATGCAACAAGCCAAAAAGTAACTAAGAAAACATGCCATCAGTCCAAAAACAAAATACATATAAACTTCTTTACTGCAATAAATTATGAAGGAAGTGTAATTATTACTTTGGGATTCCGAAGTAAAATTTGTAATTGTTCTAAACCTGAATCAGTAAAATAAATGTAGCAAGTAATTAACGATACAAGTGACAAGTTATAACAAATTGTAGTACCTAAGTAGCAGTTGGCCAACGAAATTATTTAACAAAATAAGTTTTAGACGACTCAAAAGAACTTGAATAACACTGATATAGGAAGCCGAACACTTTTTATTGTGCAGATAAATATTTTGCAGCTAAAATAAATGTGCTCAAAATGCTTACATGAATTAAAGTTCAGATATTTTTTCAAGCATGTGAATTTGCATTAAAACATTTTGTATCCTTTGCGCTAGTATAATTTAACTGAAACAAGCATAGACCAGAAAAAAAAGACTTTCGTTTCTCGAAGTCGTAACGACCACAAAAGTATATCTCATCGAAATTGCTATTCATCGTTGTGCACAGTTAAACGTATTTTCGTGAATGTGGCGTAATAACACCGAGTTTTTCCGAATAAAGAATAAAAGTATTTAAAACCTATCGCGTTTGTACAAGAGTAGCATTTCTATAATTACCGCACATTCTGACAGTAATTCTTAAACTAGGTAGATTGGAAAGTGCATCTGAGATGTGCAAGTGATGCTAGAAGTAATAACATGCATAGTTATGTGATTCCACATACCAAGTATCCAACATTTAACTAATCATTACTGCCATATTAAAAACATTATATGTTGGAAGACATAAATACACTGACATAAATAAACACACAGCTTAAAAAAACTTACAGTGTTTTATCTGTTATGTAAAAACAATTTTTCTATGAAAATATTCTGTAAGTTATTTCAAAATATATAAAAAATATGCATACTCTTTGGTACTATTTCTTCACCTCGGGGCAACAAAAGTTCTAGAATAGTTCAGCGTACTTTACTTGAAACAATCATAACCCTTATAAAATAAATTAATCGTAGGCTAACTACATATAAAATGTGAACCAGGTTGTTTGAAACCACGCCGTTAATACTAATAGATTTGCTTTGCACTGATATTTAAAATTCATTAAAGTTTTTGAAATTGAATAATATCAAATATCTTAAGTAAAACAAGGATCTCTTGATTTCATTTTTCTCTTCAGGTCTTGGGTTGTTGCTAATTATATATAATCACCGTCTGATATACATTCTTTTATTCTTGCCTATTACACATTTTCCCACGTAAATTGTTATGCTAAATTTTTATATACGAATTAATATGGATACTTATTTATGAAAGAAACCGAAATTTATCTGTGGGAATTTGAACAGCCCGCAGTGTACGTAATACGCAGGTAAAATGCGTATTTCACAAGAGTAAACGCGTTACTTCTGTAATTCAGTTCTGCAAACATAAAACATCAATTTTGGCTTTTCCTTCCACATTTTAAAATTGTGACAGATTATGATACATATTAATAGTTTTAATCAACGTTAACTTAAAAGGTTAAAATAAATCTCTTGTTAGGGCTACATATAAAAATAAAAGGAAGTCATTATTTTACAGGTAACTGGAAAACAATTTTTNTAAAAGGAAGTCATTATTTTACAGGTAACTGGAAAACAATTTTTAAATATTTACTACCATTTTCATAAACTGCAGGCTATCGTACTGTTCATTATAAAAATTGAATTAACCTTAACGCAATATATAAGAGTACACGCCTAGATTGCATGCTATCAATCTACGAATTAAAAAAATTAATTAAAATAAATTACGTCTATTTGCAACTCCTAGTGTTTATTAATTTAAAACGATACTTTCTGCAGTGTGCAAAGCATAAATAAACAACATAAATTTATTTTGAAAACTATTGTGTGTGTGTGATCAGTGCTTACGTTTAATTGAAGTCATAATATTCCAATTTCAAATCTTTGTTCCTATTGTAATATTGTATTACGATTTCTTCAATGCTGACGCACACGTACGTCAAAAACGTGAAGCGACAGTGAGAAGAGAGAAGTGATTTGCTTAATGGAGACGATAAATGGGCGCCCTGCAGCACGCACGGACTGCAGCTGCAGTGACGTCGGTGCGCCGTCCAAATGTCACGCGGCGCCGGCAAGTTACGCTTCTCTGCGGGCGTCGCTTAATCCGATCGTAAAATCCGCGCGGCCCGGCCCACATGCCCCCCCACCCACTTAGATAAAATACAATACCTTGTTGACCGGTCGGATCTTCCCGAGTTCTCGCACAGCTGTGGAAACTCGTTTGTTAAAGGCTCGAGCCCGACTTACATAAAAGCCCGCTGTTAAATACTGATATACAGCTATCGGTGCTAGCGATACATGGCATTATTTTCAACACTGCGAAGGAAAAACAAGCCGATCGATTTGCACTTAGAATTGAATTTTTTACACAGCAAATGCAGCCCGATATCTAAAAATCAGCGATAATTAAAGCAATAATTTGTTATTGAGTTAAGTACTTCTGGTTTTGTAAACGCAACTATTTCTTCAAAATACTGCGTTACAGTAGATTTATTAAGACAAGACAAACATTTTAATTTTTGTTCGTGTAGCTCTTGTGGTTTAAACCACAGTAATTNACAGTAGATTTATTAAGACAAGACAAACATTTTAATTTTTGTTCGTGTAGCTCTTGTGGTTTAAACCACAGTAATTATGGCCTGCTTAAAAATCAAACTTTTATATTTATCTCAACATCTAAAACAAAACAACCTTTGACTACGAATAAATTCTTGAAAGTTTCTCCCTTCATATACTATTTGTGAGTGGGCGGTCGTGTTGCCAGACGGTCAGTGTAAGACGTGACAACATCCTACAAATGCATGGCTGGACACTATTACATTTGACGAGGGCAACCACAGCGCCATTTCACCAACACAGCATGTGTGTCTACTTCAACTGCTCATGGGTGAGTCAATTACACATTTTATGAATCAACACTACAACACGCCATACTACTAAACATCCTGTTATTTTTAACTGTGTACATTGTAATATGAAACAGATTTGGTAGTTATGGTTTAATTAGTGTTGGGTCCAAAGTCAACTAACTGACTTCGACGACAGCTGATAGCAATAGGATGCGCGTTAGTTACAGTGGGAATATAGGCCCTAACCTTTACCGCAAGATACCATTTTCGCATATGAAACATGACTTCAGGCATAATATCCTGGTCAAGGCAGTTGTGCTGTGTATACATATATTTTACACTAATAGAAGTGCACGCACGGACTCTATCCCATGAATACGCACTCAACCCATTATTAATACGTAATTTACATAAATTAAATCACATTTTGTCTAGCCTNCTCTATCCCATGAATACGCACTCAACCCATTATTAATACGTAATTTACATAAATTAAATCACATTTTGTCTAGCCTATTTAAATTAAAATAAAACCCTAAACGTGTTTACTGGTAAACTTGAAATTTCTAGACAAGAAACTCACGTAACAATACGTGTATTGTGGACAATGGATTACATACCTACGGACCGTTTCTTAACAATTTGTGACTCAGAAAAGATAGTTACTTATTCCATTCANCTCTATCCCATGAATACGCACTCAACCCATTATTAATACGTAATTTACATAAATTAAATCACATTTTGTCTAGCCGATTTAAATTAAAATAAAACCCTAAACGTGTTTACTGGTATACTTGAAATTTCTAGACAAGAAACTCACGTAACAATACGTGTATTGCGGACAATGGATTACATACCTACGGACCGTTTCTTAACAATTTGTGACTCAGAAAAGATAGTTACTTATTCCATTCANGGACAATGGATTACATACCTACGGACCGTTTCTTAACAATTTGTGACTCAGAAAAGATAGTTACTTATTCCATTCAGAAAACAGCATTGCAAATTACATTCCGCCAATGAGGACGCTGTTTAACACAGTCACTTTGCGCGAGAACCCGCCCTTATTCAACGTTGGCAAGAGCACGATCACGAACTGAAAGTCTGACGTGTTCCGAAACCACAGCTCCCTCTGGAATGTTACTCTGAATACCCCCTTGAAATTTAGAAGGCGCTGTCGAGATGTTGATGGTGACTGCTTCTAGATCATGTGTAACTTTAGCGGAAAAATGTATTGTGTGGTCCCCAAAATGAGCTTTTTTTTACAATGCCCATCGATTGTTGTAAAGTAAATCAAGCGTTAGCGATTTATGAAGGAATTGTACTTTCAATTATTTTATATTTTGTAGGCTAATTACTTGGCTGAGGCAACACCATTAGAAACAGGAGTTTCCATGTACAAACCGCAA
>NQII01000157.1:1078569-1117523 GCA_002778355.1 Clitarchus hookeri
GGCGCAAATAAAATAATTCTTTAAATTGGCGTGACAAAATATTTTCCCCAACTATGAACAGTTTCGTGACATATCAATAATATTTTGCTCACACAAACTTAACACGGATGCGGGCAGCATCAAGCCGCAGCAGTCTTTTGTATCTGTTGAGAAGCCGATTAACACTATAGTTAAAATATCCGTTCGTGTTTTTGAAAATTACTTTCGTTGTTTTTTAAATCTTTAATGCGTTTTCATTATGGAATTAAAAATGTATAACATATTTAAAACATTCAAAGCATTTTTACATTATTAAGTGCTTCGGAGCTGTGGAATACATCGCTCATCATCAGGTAACGATCTTAATGGTAATAATGATGATATTAATAATGGTCGAATTTAATGCAAATAGTATAACCTTGCTCTCATTGTAATGGGCGGAAAATAGAGAAGGCACGTAAATACCTACCGCACCGGGTCATTGACTTCCCAGCTGAGTTTCGTTTTACGAATAACGGAGTTAATGCAATTTTATGTAATGTCCATTAAGTAACATATAGAGATTATTTTACGAAATTGAAAGAAGCAGAATAACAACTGGAAAGTTAGCCAGTTCGTTCAGTACTTATTGCCTCCTCATGCACTATATTATGGTTGTCACAACAGCTTAACCCCCTAGCTTTTAAAATTCAACGGAATGCTTTTATGATGCTATAAATGAAAGTTGTGACATGTTACACGTATACTCGTTATTGTGTAAGTGAATAAACGCAATACAGTTCATTATCATGTTAACATTGCCATCTTTAATTTAAACAACAGTAACGACGGTCACTACCAGGGGAATGAATTTTTAAATTTCTAATCTTAAAACCTAAATTCACAGACTCTGTTTTTAAAAAGCGTTTTTTCCAGAACGTTGGTTTAAAAACAGACTGTCATTATAAATTATACATATGGCTACAAAATGTATATCAGACTCAACAATACGTTATAACCCACTATTGCCTATTCTGAAGAACAATTTTATACCTTTTGCTATACAGAGAAATGTATGTTGCACTACTAAAAGTTTGCTAAGATTGTGACGAACTTCACACACATGTGCTAGTGTCTTTTTACCTGATCGCGGGCTCAGAATGAAGGACAACTATCAGAAAACTGCAATGTATTGTCGTTTTAATTTACTTATCATCATAATGTTTTATTAGTAATAAAGTATAACAGATTTTTACGGAGAATTTGTAGTCAATTATATTCTCTCCGACATCGTAAACTTTCTTTCCTAACATTGTAACTACCACACAATAAAAATACGTTGGATATTTATTTTTACAGTGGAAACTTGCTGCAAACATATTCTTACCAGTTATAGTGTTATAATTATATAAATTTTAATAAAATTCAGTCAGATTATTTTACAGTCTGTCTTATCTATAGTCCACTCACGGTTACCTCCAACATTCTGAAGTCCTTTCTTATGTTCTACTGTCAACTATGCCACCGACTCATAAAAACAAAGCTAAACCAAATATAGAACATTGCACCAAAGGGACAACACACTGAGTTTAATATTTTTTTGCGTGGTTACTATTTCTTACTAGGCAATACCAACACACCTACTTTCTCTATGATTCATTCATCTTAATTATAAATGAAATGTTATAGTAGACTGGAGTGAAGAAATTTAGGCGGCTCTTGAGATTGAGGTCTTGAGAGCCGTTGAGGGTGAAGTGAGTTGAGTATGGAGCAGCGCCGGAATGCAAGGGTGGGGGAAACGGGAGATCCCCAAGAAAATCCGCCGACCAGGGGCATCGTCCGGCACTATTCCCACGTGTGAAAATCCAGGAGTGAGAAATCTAACCACTACACCGCCGTGGCCCCTGAAATATTATAATTTATNTACCTACCGCACCGGGTCATTGACTTCCCAGCTGAGTTTCGTTTTACGAATAACGGAGTTAATGCAATTTTATGTTATGTCCATTAAGTAACATATAGAGATTATTTTACGAAATTGAAAGAAGCAGAATAACAACTGGAAAGTTAGCCAGTTCGTTCAGTACTTATTGCCTCCTCATGCACTATATTATGGTTGTCACAACAGCTTAACCCTCTAGCTTTTAAAATTCAACGTAATGCTTTTATGTTGCTATAAATGCAAGTTGTGACATGTTACACGTATACTCGTTATTGTGTAAGGGAATAAACGCAATACAGTTCATTATCATGTTAACATTCGGTAGAAATTAAATTTGTTGTCATTGCTGCCAGTGATCCAGGGGAATGAATTTTTAAATTTCTAATCTTAAAACCTAAATTCACAGACTCTGTTTTTAAAAAGCGTTTTTTTCCAGAACGTTGGTTTAAAAACAGACTGTCATTATAAATTATACATATGGCTACAAAATGTATATCAGACTCAACAATACGTTATAACCCACTATTGCCTATTCTGAAGAACAATTTTATACCTTTTGCTATACAGAGAAATGTATGTTGCACTACTAAAAGTTTGCTAAGATTGTGACGAACTTCACACACATGTGCTAGTGTCTTTTTACCTGATCGCGGGCTCAGAATGAAGGACAACTATCAGAAAACTGCAATGTATTTTCGTTTTAATTTACTTATCATCATAATGTTTTATTAGTAATAAAGTATAACAGATTTTTACGGAGAATTTGTAGTCAATTATATTCTCTCCGACATCGTAAACTTTCTTTCCTAACACTGTAACTACCACACAATAAAAATACGTTGGATATTTATTTTTACAGTGGAAACTTGCTGCAAACATATTCTTACCAGTTATAGTGTTATAATTATATAAATTTTAATAAAATTCAGTCAGATTATTTTACAGTCTGTCTTATCTATAGTCCACTCACGGTTACCTCCAACATTCTGAAGTCCTTTCTTATGTTCTACTGTCAACTATGCCACCGACTCATAAAAACAAAGCTAAACCAAATATAGAAAATTGCACCAAAGGGACAACGCACCGCATTCGTGCGCACTGAGTTTAATAATTTTTTGCATGGCTACTATTTCTTACTAGGTATTACCAACACACCTAATTTCTCTATGATTCATTCATCTTAATTATAAATGAAATGTTATAGTAGACTGGAGTGAAGAAATTTAGGCGGCTCTTGAGATTGAGGTCTTGAGAGCCGTTGAGGGTGAAGTGAGTTGAGTATGGAGCAGCGCCGGAATGCAAGGGTGGGGGAAACGGGAGATCCCCAAGAAAATCCGCCGACCAGGGGCATCGTCCGGCACTATTCCCACGTGTGAAAATTCAGGAGTGAGAAATCTAACCACTACACCACCGTGGCCCCTGAAATATTATAATTTATAGCTAAAATATAAGTAAAAGTTTAATTTAACTAAAAGTAAGATACTTTTATGTTAACAGAAGAATGAAATGCTCGTGATTGATGGCTTGTATAGGAAACAACAAAACACGTCTAACATGGGGTGATGCTGCAAACGTTTGATTAAAAAAGTGTGAAGAAATTGTGAATAGACGTCCTCCGTTGAATAGAGATGAGCCAGACTCATCAACCACCTGAAAAATCCCAAGTGGCGGTGCTGTGAATCGAGCCCAAATCCTCCGCGCGAGAGTCATAAAACAGCTATAGACANCAACCACCTGAAAAATCCCAAGTGGCGGTGCTGTGAATCGAGCCCAAATCCTCCGCGCGAGAGTCATAAAACAGCTATAGACAACAGCACGAAGATTGCTAATGCAATGTTCCGATGTGCGATACAATTGACACAGCTGTGTCTCTGTTGTCGTTTCTAAAGAAACCTTCTGCTTGACTTCTGAATGTTCCTCTGGAGATGTTCTCTCGCTGAAACGTCGCACTCATGAAGCGAGTGTGCTGGGACGGCCAGAGTACGCACTCATCCTCCAGAGTGAGTCGACTTTCAACACCATTGCCGGTACCACGGGTTGACCGATATTCGTCTTGTGCGCACGTACACGACATTGAAATGCCCTAGAGCAAGCAACACAACCGGCAACAATGATCAACGTGTTTGTTTATATATTAAGTTTTAAAGCACTATAATATTAATAAAATACTTTTAACAACTTGAATTTAATCAAACTGTACTACAAATTGGTTGGAGGAAGTACAAAAACATCTGAGAGCGCTTGTTTTCTAAACAGTTCTGTAACCTAACATACAATCCACGCCATTTTTGATAGTCGTGTTGACGGAAAAGCAGTTCAACGTTGGGATACTGTTGTGCGCATCCAGCGAGATTGGCCTACCTCATCTTTAGTCTATGGTTGATACATGTGGTCAGAAGTCCACTATAATCAGAAAGTTNCCAGCGAGATTGGCCTACCTCATCTTTAGTCTATGGTTGATACATGTGGTCAGAAGTCCACTATAATCAGAAAGTCCCATCGACTTCAGTCTTCCTGTGCGTAACCGTGATATGTAAATACCACACTTAACTTTATACTAATTTGGAATATTCATAACGGATATATTTTCCACGCAAATTGAGAATCCAATTAAATATATATTGAAGTAATTATTTANTTTGGAATATTCATAACGGATATATTTTCCACGCAAATTGAGAATCCAATTAAATATATATTGAAGTAATTATTTAATATTAATTTACGTACATGCTGTTTATCGAGTATTTTTGGTATCTACCTTTGAAAAAAGGTCCTCCTCTCAATTGCATACATTCTAATCAACACATTTGCGGGCGTGCTCCCAGAGAAGTTGACAACAAGGTTGGGAAAGCAGTTTCACAATTTAACATTGTATTAAAAAGGTTATGTTTCAGTTTGCGAGTACCAAATTTATTAAATTAAATCTCTTTTTGTAATGCACAAAATAGTTAAAATGTGGCCTATTAACAACACGTTCACTTTCCTTGTATTTTCAAATTTTCAAATGTTCGACGCATGACAGAAGAGCACAAAATGGACCAAAAATTAAATACTAAGCAGGGCTTTCAAAAGTTCTCAATTAACTGCGACCAACTTATAGCCATATAATTAACATTATCCAATATGTGTTAATGCAGTCACGATGCATATTGTTTGATTTAGTCAAACATCACGAATTATTTGGGATAAAAAAACCAATAGCTCTCGACATACGGTATAGCCTCTCAGCAGGGAGGGTTTTTGAGAGCATCACGCCTGTCTTCGGCAGACAAGGATTTTTTTTCTCGTGGGGTATTGTTTTTTCAGAATAAAAATTGAAAACAGGCTGGGTATCTGGAAGCCTCGGCGATGAAAGTGATCACGTCACGACGCAGGCAGGCGGACGCTATCTGCCTCTCGAGTCTCACACACATTGCAACCGCGGTAATTTAATCAACTGACGTGTAGCACGAAACAATGCTCCCTTGTCGACAGGCAGGCGTCGTTACTGAGCATCGTCCAGCGTGAGACATTGCCTGACGCGTCTACCGGTCAACTAATTATGTACTTCATTCACCGTTACTTCACGCTTTTCTGAAGTCCTGCTAAAGTTATACTTCCGGGATTTTCCTCCACCTCGTGCAAACAAAGTTTAACCGAGTGTAGAAAACAACACCACATTCGTACGCACTTAGTGTAATAATATCTTGATATTTTGCATAATAACTATTTCTTACTAAGTATTACAAACGCACTTATTTTCTCACTGTTATTATTCATGTNCTTGATATTTTGCATAATAACTATTTCTTACTAAGTATTACAAACGCACTTATTTTCTCACTGTTATTATTCATGTATATTATGAAACCATATAATTTAAAGATAAAATAAAAATTAAATTTCTATTTAACCATAAATAAGGCATTTATATGTTAACTCGGGTATAAACCGCTTGACATATTTAGAAAACATACACACACGTCATACACAGAGTAATTTTTTAAAGGTTTTATTCAAAANATAAACCGCTTGACATATTTAGAAAACATACACACACGTCATACACAGAGTAATTTTTTAAAGGTTTTATTCAAAATGTGTGAAGAAACCGTGAAGACACTATAGTCTACTATTCAAAAGTGGTTCCACTTTGGCGTGAGAGGTTGGAGTGCTCGTTTACACGTTACGAGTTCCGTGTTTGATTCCATCGAGATTATCTTGTTTAAAATTTGTGTACTGTAACTTAATTTAGTACGCAAGCCACTTGATTATATTATTATCGACATTAACATTCCCTTACTCCTCTTTCTTATTTAGAAATATCATGGAGTGGCAATTCAAGACAAGGAAGCAACGAAACTGTGGAACGAAGAAATATCTGACGCCTTAAAATTTGTTTGCTTTATAACTAAGTACTAAACGTCTGCCGTGGCTCTGGCTATAAACAATTTTGAGAAACATACGCCGTTAGTGTTAGTTTATTAACTGTTCTAGTCGAATTGTTTTGTTGAAAATAGTTAAAACTAATCATTTCAGAATAAAATTTAGGAGTATAATTTCAGGAAGTAAAATTTAAAGTGTACTACTGTAGAGCAATCACTTATGTTGTTATGATTCCCCCGAAAAATGTGACTTAACTTCGTGTAGTTACCCGCTGTACGATCGCGAGATAGTAGGTCATTAATTGGCTAGCGCATAGAGGCGACGAGAAGTTTGATGATTTTGCCATAAGGTAGTGGCGGGTTGGCGGGCTTCATGTCAACGCTACTTTTATATACACTGGGAAGTGTACTTTAGTTCTTTGAATGATTCTTGCAATGGTAGTAAGCAACTCTTACAAACATAACATCACATCAACGCGGGTTGTCAAGTCGCAGGAAAATCTTGCGTGAAGTAGCTAGCAGCTGCACCGTCGCACGAGAATCCATCGTAGCACCAGGCTGGTAGATGGAGCTTAACGTCTCGTCGACAGCGAGGTCATTGGAGACGGAGCAAGTTGCTCGGGGAAGCAGGAGCGGGGAGGAGTCGGCCACGCTCTGTAGCGAGGAACCATCCCAGCTTTCGCCTGGAGTGATCTCGGGNAAGCAGGAGCGGGGAGGAGTCGGCCACGCTCTGTAGCGAGGAACCATCCCAGCTTTCGCCTGGAGTGATCTCGGGGAAACTATGGCCGGTACCGGGATTACAGCCCACGTCCTCCCGAATGCGAGTCCAAAGTTGAACCACTGCGCCATCTCGCTATCGCCGCACCAGTTCTCTTAAATTTCTCCTCGCAAGGGTGTTTCTTTTAGGACTGAGGGAGGGGACTTGCTACGCCCAAGAGCAGAGTCTGTTCCTAGTGCTGGTCCTATATGCTCTCTGCTCGCACCTCTCTCTGTAGAAGTGGCGCGTTAATCCGTGCTTGTTTCCTGCCCGCTATAGTTCCAGAATGTGGAGGAGGAATTATTACATCGTTATGCCTTGTTGGGTGTTATTTAGTAGCTGTTGTAGTTCAGCGACTTCGAGGGCCACGTACGAGAAAGAGCTCTTTAAGCCGACGCTTGCTAACTCGTACGTCAAGCAGGAATTGTACAGAGGCTTTGATAAGCAAACAGGGCGTGTTGAGTCATAACTTAGATAATTTTGGTTCAATACATCTCCATGCCATATCTTATAGATAGTTCGTAATATTTAATTGGGCACTCAATATCTTCATATAGTGCATCGAGTAGACTGTTCAGCATGTTGCTGTGAGTGCCTTGGCATTAATCGCGATTGCTACTCGTAGTAGTTAATGTGAGTAGGTTCAGTTAAGAGTGCTTGCGACATAAAACAAACTAAATTCTACAGGTATCTGGGAGCCGATATTGAAAATCTGAAAACGGCAATCTTACATAAACGTTTCCGCCAACTTTGTGAGAAAATATTTTACTAGAGTGAGGAATTTTGCACGATAGCTTGCGCTGCAGAGAAATTCACTAATTTGCGGTGTAATACATAGCTCTACAGGAATACATTACTCTGGCAGAATATTTATTCACAAATTTGGCAAAACTTGCTGCCTGGGTCTGCCAATTCTTGGATTTCCATTACTGGCTAACAAAAAATATCACAGTTCTATTGTCGTTTGTAACATTAATTTGTGTCCTACAACTTCATTACTGTGAAGCGACTACTGCTAGGCAGACGAGTAACCTGCAAGTTTAAGCTGCTTTTGCACAACACAAAACCAATTTTGCGTTGCATGCAAATTTTCATGCGAAAAAATCAAGAAAATTCCGCACGAAACGTGTTCACACAGAGTTCGAACCGAAAATATGTAACGAAATTTGACATTGAAAGAGAATAATTAATGGTCCCGGTGAATAAATTAATAGCCTTGATAGTAATTTAAAAGTCCATGGAAGTTTAGTTTTGTATGAAATTTGTGGATAGTAATTAATGCGAAAGAACTTCCTTCATCTCTTACGACACTAACAGAATTCGACTCATTATCTTAAAAACACAAAGTACTCCTACCCGCAATACGTTTCGCCATATTTCTCATCGCACAGCTTAAATTAAATACTTAGGCCAATCTCTCTGGTTGATATCCAGTTGGTCTCGTGACTAAGAACGATTAATAAAATTGCTTGTTCTGTGCGACTTGCATAAAAACAATAGGATATTTTCTATCTCCTGATTCGTATGACGTGTCTTGCACACAAAATTATTGTACGAAATTCAAAGCAAGGTCTGAAACTTGCACAAGTTTTGCATGTATCTTGTTGTGTGAAAGTTACTTTAAGCTGCTTTTACACGACGCAAAATGGATTTCATACGAGGCCTCGCATGAGAAATCTCATGCGTGAATGTCAACAAAATTCCAGAGAAACAAGCCCACAGATCAAAGTTGAAGCAAAATATCTCATTGCATGAGAAAAATCGAAGGTCTAGGAATATCCATAATTAAAATAAGTAACATTATGAACACACGCTGTTTTTAATAAGCGGCTGTTTAATAAAACAGGATATGTCTTGTACTCGCACAACAATATCACGACACTATCCGAACTCTATTCCATTTCCAAAACAAAATTCCCTAGGCAATAAATACTTTTTGCCTGCTTCTTATTCGCACAGCCATTTTCTCTGCTCTTCCTCCACCTCTCTGGTTGATACATAGGTGGTCATAGGACTAGCAGAGAACATCCGACAAAATCACTCGTTTCGTGCAAAGTTCTCTTGGAAAAAGGACACGCTATATCTCCTGTTTTCGTACGATTATAACTTGCACGAGATATTCTCGCATGAGATTTAAAATGAGAGCGCCGTATTGTATGGGCTTTGCGTGTACTGCTGGCGTCACAACTGCTAGCAGGCGAATTGACGAGGAGCGCGGTGCGTCCTGCGAGGGAGGGGATACCTGCGCGCGCAGCCTCACTAATAACAACCTCCGTGCAATCAGTTGCGTGTTTGCGGATGCGCGCCAAATATTCTTGTAACAATTTGTACGTAGCCGAAGGAGTTACCGCCGGCCGGGCCGTGCGGCGGTTCAAGCGCAGGCGTGTCGCTAGAGAGCTGCCAGCAGTTGAGGCTCTTACATTACCTTGCGTCGTGCGAAAGATGCGAGGATGCTCGATGCATGTGCGGACAGACACCGAGCTACTCACAGCCAGAGGTCTCCTGCATCTGCATGAAGGAAGAGGAAGGAGATAATTGCCAGAAAATATGAGGAATCCGCAGAAAAAAAACCTGGGATAAGAGCGATGGAAGAGGGGGTGAGAACGAAGTAATGAAAAATATGTTAAATATGCCCAAATTTTAAACTCCAACTTAATATCTTATTTTCAGAAGCAATTGACAAACTAAAAGTCTAATATTAAGGTTAAAATTTGAACATTTTCCTTTAGGGTATTATATATCCTCAGACTTATTGGCAGCTCCCGTCCCGCCGTTATTTGCCCTTTAAAAAATACTCTAATTTGGATGCACTACTCTCTCTCTAACGGATGTCCCTTGCCTCTAAACTGATGCTCGCTCGCCAGAGGCGCTACGGGTATCTGATAGCCAAAGGCCGCACGACAATTTCCGCCGTCACCAGGCCGACATCAACCGCCCAGTCGACTGCAATGGTCGGAATGTAGGCGGATTGCCGAGGCCTGGCTGACGGAAGCGCGACGAGGCACTGCAAAGGCGGCGGGTCTTGTCAGCGAACTGTGGCGGTGCTGCCGCCTTCACTTGGAGAGAGGAGTGGGCGTGCGAACAGCACAAGAAACAGACACCTCATCGCGACGAGTCGGAGTGTACAGGATAGCGATGGCGAGGAGCTTATTATTGTTTTTTTTACTTCAATACGACTTAAAAATCAGACACAGGGTACTAAGACGGAAACGGAATGGAAGTGAAGAGATTTGGGCGGCTCTTAAGGGGTATCAGTCCCCGCTATCTTGGTTTTACGGAATTTTGCGCCATAACTTGCATCACTGATGTTGTATTTTATTTTAGGCGTCGATAAATCATATATATTGCTAGTCTACTCTTGCCAGTATCATTTCGGTAACTGCCCGCAATAAAAAATTACTTATTTCTTGCCGGCAGTTATTAATGAGAAACTAATAAAGATAGATGTAATAGTTTCATAAATGTTTAAAAGCTATTATTTATGCCATGACGTGCGAAAAATTCCGTTAAACATTTTGAAAGGGAAACTACGGCAAAAATAGTGAAAATGCAAGATGGCGGGGACTTATTCCCCGTAACAGTGGGGTCTTCAAAGCCGATGAGTGTAAAGGGCGTCGGATATGGAGCGGCACCGGAATGCCAGGGCAGAGTAAATGGGAGATCTCCGAGAAAACCCGCCGGTCAGCAGCATCGTCAGACATGATTCCCCCATATGCAAAAATTCGGAGTCGACCCCGCCGGGAATCGAACCCGGTTCACCTTGGTGGGAAGCGGGTTCTCTAGTTGCAACAAAAACAGAGGCCCCAACGGAAATGGCGTGGCTAATAACACGATTGAGATAAGTGTGGTCTCCTTCGATCGGGCACACGACTGTGATGCGACCAGTACATTGAGTTGTCGCGAGGCGTAGCTGGGGGCTTGCGGGGACCGGCGGGAAGTTTTGGTGTGGCCAAAATTTTCCGGGCAGTATATCTCGCGACTCCGATGTACTAGCTAGCTGACACTCGAGTCAAATGAAAGATTTCGTCTAAATATGTCGATTTAAGCTATAAAAGCTTTAGTTACATTCATTTGATTCCCATATCCCAAAGAAAATATCCACTAACGCAGACATATTCACGTAAGCTCCACGGCTGTGCGCCTGACACAGAATACTCCGATTTTTGCTAATATACCCTAAATATAAGCGAGGTCCAAGGCATGGGTGGTATACGCTGTTCTTAACTGAGAACTTTAGAAAAGCTATGCTTGGGATCTACTTTTCTTTTCATCCTGTATTCTTTTGCCATATTTGAAATTACCATTGCCATAGACCGTTTCACTTTACTCATGCAATATTCAAGCGAAACTGTGGAATTTTTAGGGAAGCAAATGCATTGATAATATGAAAATTCGAGCTCTCAAGCGCATAAAACAAGGACGATAAATTTAGTCGTCATTAATTAAAATAATACACTCACAATAAAAAAATTAAATCTTGAAACTTTTTTAATAATTCGCTGCCAACGTAACATGCAGTCTACATGCTATAATCCATTCACGGTATCTTCGATACTTTTGAAAAGAACCTTTGAAAAATCACCCTAGGAGTTACATGTTCAATTGGTTATAAAAAAATTGTATATGGAAAAAGGTTTTGTCTTGCTTTTAGCACTGAAGCACTATATAAATTGGTTGTTTTAAGTTTTAAGTATATTTTTTCAATAAATTATAATAATTTGTTTAAAGTCCGTACGAATTAACAACGGATTTTGAAGGGACATGTTGGTTATAGCTGAAAAGAAATAGTTCGTAGGTTAAATATTAATATGTATAAATTTAATGCCGTAATTGTAAAGTTAATATTGCTAAACTATATATTTACATTTTTGCGTAGCACTCATGGGTAAAGATTTCACTGTTATTAATTGAAATGAAATAAATTTCAGTGTCTGTCAAGCGGACTCGTACACTCCATCTTGTTCGTTTGGGCACGTTTTTTTCAGAAGTATAACCACGCCATATTGGAGACGCTGAATTGTGGTTATAAAACTAACGTAACACATTCTTTCTACTTATAAGATAATTCTAGGTTAAGATGTAATTTTGGTATTAGTGTTGTTATTTCTGCAGTTTATCTTTGTAAGTTTTAAATAAACGTGCAAAATATAGAAAGGCATTTGAATATTTCCGTTACGTAATTCCCTTCGCAATCCTTAACAGAAAAAAATATTTCAAAAGAATGAAAAGGAATCGAATTTCGGTCAATAACTGATAATCGATTATTTTCGAAAGCTTTTTGTGGAGCGTAAGAGATAGCAGCACATTAGCGTTGGCATACGTATTTCTCTTATATCGTCTTTGCGCCGCACGTAGTGTTGTTTTAATGTTGTGGCAGTGAAGTGAGACAGTTAGTTTCTTGACGGGAAAGCGATGCACCTACACCGCAGGTTTCAAAATTAAAGTGATTTTGTTCGCTGAAGAGTTTGGAAATCGAGCCGCGGGCCGTGAATTCGTAGTAAATGAAACGTTAGTGCGGGGCTGGAGGAATTTTTCTCACTTATAAGTCGCACCCCGAGTTTTCAATAAATTTTTTTTAAAATAAAATGTGCCACTTATATGCGATAAAATACGGTACCATTTATCACAGTGAAATCTTTAACCTGAGTGCTACTTCCAAAAGTTTATTATGTAAAATTTAACTTTTTCCTTACAGCAAATATGTAAATAAATCTTAATACAATAAGTAAACTTTAATTAAATTATATAATTAACAGTTCCGATATATACTTCAATCTACCTTTTTGTATGTATTACAATATTTTGCTAAATTGATTAGCACTTTTTAGACATTTGGAGAATTTTATTAAAGTATATGACAGTTAAGATTTACATGGCATTGTTTCTCTTCAAAAATAAATTTTGGTAGTTCCCACATGGACACTGTTAACAAAATATTTGACAGTTCCCACATGGCACTGTTTGTTTACAAAACATTTGACAGGTGTCACATGGCAGGTGTCATACTGCGGAAGGATACATAATCGGCTCCCTGAAAGTAGATCTTTAGCAGGGCTTCAGAAAATCTTGAAGTTACCGTGAATAGTGTGTAATACAGCACACATATTTTATGGACAGTAATTTTTTTTTTCAAATGTTGATATCAAATGTGTTCACTTTTCCTTGAACAGCTTTTACGTTATGCGCGTCTCTGGACTAAGCTGCATAGATCTAAGCATTAATGAATAATACACTATCTATGGGGCACGATGCATCGCTGTTTTTCTGGAAATGGGTAAAAATGGATACGACTGGGGTCATGCCTACCTTCCATAATATGGTATAAGATGGTCAAAAGGGGCGAACTGAAAAAAACTGAAAAATTGCACGCAATTTATTAAGGAGAGAAAACATGTATACTAGAGCAGAATATTCGAAAGGTTAATTAATCTACATTAAAAAAGGTCCTCAGAGATGTCTTCCTGTTATTTGGTTGCAGCCGGTCGTATTTTGCTGTACAAGGGGTGTGGGACGTACAGTTCACCTGAAATAAACAAGAGCTGTAGATACGGATGCTGAGATATTCGGGGATTCGCTAGGCGAGAAGCCTGCTACGAGAAGCCTGCTACGAACGCCGGTGTTTATTGGTGCATCAGAATGAGGAAGCGCATGTTAGCAAAGCAATAAAAAATTCCTCGAGGTGACTACAAAGCCAGGTATTAAGTGGAAATTAATTGCGAAAGAAAAATCTAGATTTTTAGTTACAATATTTTGTGGGTGTTGAGGAATACAGTACTGACGGCTAATTGTGGCACTTAGAACTGACTAAAACGAGATTGAACTGGAATATAAGACAATTTATTATGAAGATTTTAGGCTATAAATTTTTAATATCTTTAAGATATTCGCGTCTATTCTAGCCGTTCAGGTAGTGAGTGTTTGTCGCTCTATATTTTTTAAGTTATAGTAGCAACGATGTGCGGCCGCAACTATAGAATGCGCTTTATGTTTATTGTTGTTTTAGAAGTATGTTCAAATATTCAAATTTATTAAAATCCTGAGTATATCTTACGCTTTTGTGACATATTAACCAAGATGTAAGAAAATTGTAAAAAAATATTGTAAGACAATTTTTAGCAAAATTTTTGAAGGTTATATTAGAATATTTTAAACTCTATGTAATGTCTAGCAAATTTTTTATGTAATTAAAGTATGTAGTGTTTGATTTCAGCGAAAGTGTTTCTTCTTGAAGTTACATGGAATTATACCGGAGCAGTTTCTTTGAGATTGCCGTTGACATTTTGTTTTTGGTAACTGCTGGTCTGAATTGTATCGTGAAAATTAAAATAGAAACAAAAAACGAACTCTACAGGGAATTTCCATAACATTTCTATGCGGTATCATGGTGATTTCAGAAATTAAATAATTTATATCTACAATAAAACATGTTAAGTATGTATAATTTCGGAATCTGCATGAAAAAAGGTATGCATTTAAAATTCGCGTAATTATGTTATTTGCATTTTGTAATTTATTTTGCCTTATTTTTCCTTTCATCAGACTACTATAGGATATCGTGTCACAAAAATATAAAAAATGCAAAATAACGAAATATTTTTGACATCTTAAAATTTTGAAATCCCTAACTTAGTACGTAAGAGAACAGAACAACATTCATGTAACATGTACTCGTCATCAGCGTCATATCTCTCAAATTTATAATATTGAAGTTTTTCGTTACGCTATATGACAATTATTTTCATTTTAATATTTTTGTCATAAAATGACTGACTGCTGATTAGGATTTAAAAATCCCCTCAACGGTAACTGAGGGCTTTATTCAAAGGGATGACCTACAAACTACATTTAGCTTAGAAAACTTTGGAAACCGTAAGGTAAGGCGTCTTCCGTAATCAAGGCGAGGCTTTACCTCCAGATCAGAGTTTGTAAGTTTGAATGGCGACGAAACCACGTATATCTGCACTCTTCAGTTTCCTTCAGTTTGTAAGCAGCTTTACGACTGCATACAAGCGGAGGCGCAGGTAACACAATGTTATAACCATGTCTTACCAGTGTCTCAAACCCACAGCCCGGCACGGCAGTCCGGCTCGCAACAGTTTGCAGCACCTTGGATGACTGCGCGGGTGTCTTTACATATAAAGCACCGGTATACATTTTGACAACAACGTGGGGGCAAATCGAGGTAGCAGGCGATTTTCGTCAAGTATTTCCGAGGTAAGAAGAGCCAGGTATGGCGCTTAAAGTTTCAGAAGGAAGTTTGAGAGAGCCTTCAGGCTGTAAGGAGCTCAATACTCTCGAGGCATCAACTACGGAATTCTGAATGCTTATTGTAGCCAAACAAGGTGCTTCCGACAAACTTGTTGATTAATATTTTAGCAGTGAGTTTATGTGTCGCCTCTCGGATTTCACCAGTCAGGTTTTGAGGAAATTATGCTAGGGAAGCCATTGAATTTGAGACTCGTATTACACTGGGAATATTAAAAATCTTTATTAATTTTGCATTGTTTTTCTTTAGTGTGCAAGACGTATATTTTGCTTGAAACCTAATTGCGTTCCTCAAATATTTGACGTGCATAACAGTAACAATATTTACAGCTGTGTGCATATAGGCAAACATCTGTGGTAGTCTACATACCCGTATAATGAACGCACTTGAACAACATGATCAATAATAGTTTAATGCTACTTCGCACATATAATGCCACTTAAATGTGAATACATTTTGTTTCGTTTATTAAATCTTTAGTTTTATGTATTTCGGCTAACAAGGGGCTGCCTTTCATCCGTAACTAAATCCATACTCATATCCTGAAACATCGGTGGCTTAGCCAGGTTTTTAATCCAGAATCTCGCGGTCTGTAGACAGAGCTTCAGCTGACACGGAGTGAGTGAGTGAGTAGAGAGATATTGGCGGCTCTTAACATCAAGCTATCGGCTCAATAGCGGACATGGAAGTTGTCTGAATGTGAACAATGACGCAATGACAAGGGTAAGGGATTTCCCCCCTTTGAATTGAGGAGGGGCAAAGTAAATAAAAACATGTCAATATTCTTTAGTATTTACTAGATACCCGACTGGCCAAGAAATACGACTGTATAATTTGCAAGAAATACAATTGTATAATTTCCATTTTATTCTTATCTACTTTTTTAAATCCAAACAATGAACAATGAATGATGTGTTTTTCCAGAATTTATGGCTATAGTAATACGTTATTAATTTTTTTTAAAAATTCATTACTAACTTAAATTCTTCGTAAATAGTTTGTGCAGTAGTGTCATTTAATTTGTAAGCGTCATTTGTTCAGACAACTGTTGACGACTAGTGACAAAAGAAGAAATTTTATAATTTTAGAAAAACAATAATATATATTCATAACATATTTGTTTTATACTCTACAGATAATTCATTTGTTAGTAATCATAAAGATATTTATATGTTTTATACCTGAAAAACTGTAACCAAATGCAAAAAAAAAAGCATAATGAACGTATTCTTAATCATTCTAAACGAGAGAGAGAGTCTCGTATTCGTGAGTTTTTTCAACAAAGACAAATATAGGATAGCAGTGAAATTATTGCCCCCCCCCCCAACCTGACGCCGTATCATCCCAGAAATTTCAGTTGTTGCGCCCCTGCTGTGAACTGCCAAGTAGCCTAACATTAAACATGATAACATTTGTTTTGAAACTCTCCTTTGCTGGCAACCTTCCTGGCTTTTAATTAAGCTTTCAGTGGTTAATGTTACTGCGAACGAAAAAAACTGAGTGAATTTAGTGTGAAGCTGTTCCCGTAATAACTATTCGCGGATTTTATTACAATACAATAATTAATATCTGTACGAATTCATTAGCTTTCATTGAAATACATTTTATTTTATGTATTATTTTCTATCTATGTAAAAGTTCCGTAAACCTATTTCAGGTTTGTGTGTATGCGTACATGTGATTGTATGTTGTACGCGCGCACGAATGTGAATATTATTTTCCACCATAATTAACTAATTATTGTTTTGTTAAATACTACTTAATAAAGCACACTGTAAATGACAGAAGTACCAATTATACCACTGGAAATGTGATTATATTTGTAACATGAGACATATTCTGTCATACGCTGGGGATAAAATAATTATACTTATTATACATTGTCAGTTTAAATTTTACCCTCAAATAGTTTTAATTTGAAACGCGGTGTAACGCATCGACAGCGGCACTCAGTTTATCAACGAACCAGAGATGCGAGCGGATGGTATCGTCACAATCATATAACGTGCACGTAACTTTCAGGCGTACTATAAATACCTTTGCTCATAATCAACTGAACTGATTCAAGACTGGCGTAATAAGACTCGACTGCACAGCAAAGATCCTCTCCAAGCCGACACGTCACATACTACAACACACCGAGGGACTTCGAAATAGCTGGCAACAAGGTGCCACGATGGGCAACCATAATGATCAGTCGCCACCATTTGAGAGAATTGGCTGAGTCCAGGCAAATATGTGCTACCCACGGTAAGGTGAGCACTTTTAAAAGCCCCTTCATTTGGAATAATAGTCAATAAATATATTTTATTGTAGTCTTAGACATCAATTTCCGAGTGCAAAGGAATATACACATTGGGTTTACTACTTGCAAGGCAATATATATTTAAAATGGTGGATGAAGGATAAAATATGGCCGAAAGGAAAAAGTAACTAGGACTTTAAAAGTGCTCACTTTACCGTGAACAGTTTATAGCGACAAACGCTTTCATTTTAAAGAAAGGTCGGGTTTATGACGTGTAGTGATTAGGAGCCCGATTCTTGAATGAAGTTTTCACTTATCGAAAGCCGATTTACGTCGTGGAATCATTAAACGGGGTGGAAAGTTACCACGGCGTGAACTAAGGAAATACACCTTCCTATAGTCTGTTCACAGTAAAGTGAGCACTTTTGAGGCCCTAGTTACTTTATTCCAATCATCCATTTTTTATCCTTCCACCACTTTTAAAATAAATTTTGCCATGTAAGTAATAAACGCAGTGTATGTATTTCACCGGATTCAAAAGTTAACGTCTAAAGCAACAATTAAATATATTTTTTACTATTATTCCATATGAGAGGGCTTCAAAAAGTGCTCATTTTACCGTGAATAGCCTATCTGAGAATATCGTTACCTCATATACGCCCGAGTAGTAATGCTCACGTAGTTGGGGTCCTGATAAGCAGAAATGGTAAATTAATAACGTTAAGTTACACTTTAATGCCATTGTCATAACAAATAAAAAAAAAAGTATATTTGTGTTGCTACAAATAACGTTATTTTCATAACGCTGTAGCTCGTGGTTACAAAGTAACGTTACTCTGCATGATAAAGTCAAGGTAAAAGGAAAAGTTTTAGCCATATTTGTGTTTCTGTGAATAATTTTATACACATTCACTAACGCTATACCTCGTGGTAGAAATAACGTTGTGGTACACTATAATGACACAGGCTTTTCACAACAGCATTTGACCTGGAATGATATTCATTTTATGTGACACTCGCGTATATACTATACACATGTAAATTTGTATTGCGTGTCTCGGGATTCCTCAGTGAACGACTGGTGGTTTAAGATAGGCTACCAGCTTCGCTAGTGCCGAGACACTTTCAAATGCCTCGCGTAACATGTTAGGCTCCTTTATCGTTGTCCTTTATGTTAGGTTACCGATGATGAAACACTTTCGCGAGCCTCGCATAGCATGTTAGGTTCCTTTATGCGCAGTGGTGTTCTCACTATATTACAGCGATAGCTTACATTTATGCTTTATATGTCTCTTCACATTGTAGGCATATGGAAATGATATGTTACAGTAGTGACATGACTGTTCCTACCATTGTTTTAATAGTAGTGTTCGCTGCCTTTAATACTTTATTATTGTGTATGGTCAAGAAGACTCTGAGATAACCCTCGCTCATATGTTGGGAAGACTGAGATAACCCTCGCACATATGTTGGGAAGACTCAGATATAACTCTCCTGGCTTAGAATGCAGGCATGTGGTGTATATCATCTAGTAGGAAGGTCTTAAACGATAATCTAATTTGGAAATACTCTAAGATAACCCTCCCGGCTTGGCATGCAAGAGCATGAAGTATTTCATCTCGTAGGAAGGAATTAAATGTTAATTGATTTTGGGAAGATCCTGAGATAACTCTCCTGGCATCGAATGCAAGCGCATGGTGTATATTATTAGTAGGAAGGACTTAAATGATAATTATTTTTGGGAATGCTCTGAGATAATCCTTTTGGCTTGGAATGCAAATGTGCGATGTCTGAGACAACCTCTCGCTTGGAATGCAAAAGCATGAAGTATACTGTCTCATGGGAAGGAATTAACTGATAATTTAATTTGGGAAAACTCTGATATAACCCTCCCAGATTGGAATGCAGCACATTATGTATATTATCTAGTAGGAATGACTTAAATGATAATCGAATTTGGGAAGCCACTGAGATAACCCTCCCCAGCCACTGCTTGTAATATTTGCATTAGGGGTAAATAGATTGGTTGCTGCAGTGATTTCGACAAGGGTTACGAAACCTATATTAATATGTTTATAAAACGATCATGGAATCACTCCCAACAGTATAAACCATATATACATTCGGAATATCTAGTAATGAATGAGCATATTTTCCCCTTTGGTGTAACTTACGTGGTCAATCTTTGTTTTTCATGTGTGTTGATGAGACCTTTGGAAGACGATATGTTGAATTTATGTGTACAGATTGCATAGTAAAATCTTCAATTATACTAACATTATATGACGATTTGTACATTCAGACCATGGAGCATTGGGTGATGTGGAATACAACACAGTGCACGATGTACTTAGTTCAATGTTAAACAAGAGCGAGACTGTCTTCGTTGCTGGGCGCAGGAGCAGATGCAACACTTATGCACCTATTGCGCCACGAAAATTAAAACTCCGTGGTCTCCAAAGGGAGGCTTGCTGTCCTTCGTTTAGAAGGTTGAGAGAACAATATGTAAAAATAAACAAGTTGCCCACGTGTGTGCCGCTTGCAGCCGCTGCCTTGCGTGTCCTTGCCTGGGCATTAATAATTTTAATCATACTACTTTACATATTTGTTAATATATATTTCCGAAACTCACGTCGGGGGCTGCGATGTGCATAATTAAAACCACTTTCTAAGCATTGTATCATATAGTATCTCGTGAAGCGTCGTGGAAGCAAACCTACAACAGACGGGTCTGTTGTACCTGTGTAAGTATGAAAGATCTCCGAACGGAGTCTGGCTGTCCTTCGTTTAGAAGGGTCCATGTGTGTGCTGCTTGCAGCCGAGGCCTTGTGTGTCCTTACCTGCATGCTCTGTTGTAACTACGGCAGTGGGGGCGGCTGGGCGATGGTGTCTCGCGCTAAAGTGTGTGTGTGTGTCGTCTCGGTACAATAAACATATTTATTGGTGGAGCTGTGCACATCATGTTTGGAAAATCACTCATTGCCTGGGGCTATCGGTGTCGAAAAACAATTTCTCGAGGATGTCGCCAATGCCTGGGGCGTTAGTAATTTTAATCATACTACTTTACATATTTGTTAATATATATTTCCGAAACTCATGTCGGGGGCTGGGATGTGCGTAGTAAATACGACTTTCTAAGCATTGTATCATATAGTATCTCATGTAGCATCGTGGAAGCAAGACCTACAACGAACGGATCTGCTGTATGTGTGTAAGTATGAAGGACTTTAAGTATAATTGGATTTGGGAGGACTCTGAGATCACCCTTCTGGCTTAGCATGCACAATATATATATTTCCATCGCTTCGCACTGGGGGAGTGACGGTACAACTATGTAAACATATTTTCTCTCTCTCTCGATGGGACAGGGTGCTATAACGAAATATAATTATTATTTTAAAGAAAATTCGAGTTTGTATTTTAAATACTTCCACTTGGGACACGACTCAGCTAACGCGGCACCCCTCCCCTGTGAATGCAAGAGCATGAATTTTAACATGTCCACTCTATCTGTTGCATCACCTCGGCACCTTTTGGGATGCGAGAGCAGCTTTACATATTTTTATAATATATATTTCCGAAACTCACGTTGGGTGCTGGGATGTGCATAATAAAAACGACTTTCTAAGCATTGTATCAGTTAGTATCGCGATAAGAGTTGTTGGAGCACGACCACAAACAGACAGGTCTGCTGTGTAAGTGTGTAAGTATGAAGGACTTTAAGTATAATCGGATCATCATACAACAAATAACAAAACTTCCAATGCAAGTGCGTGACCTGGCTATGTCATGTCGGCGTGCCAGGCGTCTCTGTTGGGAGTGCAGCCTCACCACCGACGGCGGGCGGCCTTGTAAGTCGGCTGGCCGGTGATGCCGGCGTCCCCTCCTCCAGGCTCCCACTGCCTCCCCACGTGTCTTTCACCAGCCACACGTAGCCGCCCAGTGCGCGAGTCGTCAGTCTTCTACACTCGTCATATTTCCCAATTTAACGGGCACTGTTCAGTTTGAAACCGTTATGATCGAACTAAAGGATATGGTTTTACTATCATGTTAAGGTGGCTGCCTGGCTAGGTCGCCGAAGGGTATGCAGAGCTCCAGCAGAAAATGTTTTATTAACAAAGCGTTTAACATGTCTGAGTGAGATTTGCTTACGCATAGCATTTATGAAACGTTACGCGTCTGAATACGTTTTTCCAGTTCCTCCATTTATCTCTAAAGCATGTTTTTGTGATAGTAAAAATGGCTCAAAAGAGTGTTTTTTTTAATGATGAAGAGAGAGAGAGGCCAGTGTGTGTGTGTGTGTGTGATGCAGTCTGCCACTTTTATCTTGGAAGTGGACCGGCACACACGTGTAAGTGTGTGCATGACTTCATTTGTGTTACTTTCTGAGCATACAACACGTTTTTTTTTCTCGCACGATTCATATTTATCCTAACTATCTACATATATATATATATATATATATATATCCATCGCTCATGTCAGGGTTTCTCGCACGATTCATATTCATCCTAACTATTTACATATATATATATATGTATTTCCATCTCTCATGTCAGGGGAGTGAGTGTGTGTTGGTAACACATTTAAATGTATTTTCTCTATGCGGCCTGCCACTTGTGTCTTGGAAGTGGACGCGTGCGTACGTGTATGTAAGTATGCTGCATGACTTCTTTTTTTACGTATTGACTGATTGTACAGCCTGGATACAACTAAATATTCAGCTCCTTTATATTTTCATATATATATTTTCATATATATATATGGATATATAGCCATCGCTTGTGCCAGGGGGAGTGATGGTTAGAATGTATATATTGTTTCTCTCTCTCCATGAAGAGGGGGAATACTGGGGGGCTATAACGATTATTATTCTTTACACACACAAGCTTCAAGCATATATGTCATGGCGGCGTGGTGGGCGTCTCTCTTGGGACACACCTGCCCCTCCCCTGTGAATGCGGGAGCGTGAAATTTTACCTTGCGCTCTATCTACTACGCTTCTGCGGCATCATGGGGCCGTGGCAGGCATATCTCTGTTGGGACACGCCGTCCCCTCCACTGTTAATGCAGGAGCACGAAGTGTACACTCTATCTACTATGCTACTGTGACCTCCGTCTAAATGGAATGCTAGAGCATGACATTTAACTTGTCATCTAACCGTTCCATCACTGCGGCACCACATAGCAATAGGTGCAAGAGCGTGATGTTTTTTACATGCGCACTCTATCCGCTATGCTACCGTGGCACCCATTCGAAATGGCATCTCGAAACATCCCCGCGGCCCGTGGCTGTGTCATGGCGGGCGTATGGAGGCGTGGCAGGCGTCTCTCTTGGGATATGCCTGACCTCCCCTGTGAATGCAGGAGCGCGAGGCTTTTTACATGCGCTCGCGACCCTGGGTGATGTCTGTTATGTATAGTGTGTGTGTGATGCGGTCTGCCACTTCGGTCTGGGCGGTGAACGCGTGCGCATGGGTATGTAAGTATGCTGCGCGCCAGGAAGGAGAGTATGTGTGATGGTAAGACTTACATACATTTTTTTTCTCTCTCTCGACGAGGCGGCGAGGCGGGGCCGGGGAGCGATCATTATTATTTAAAACATGCAAGGCTCTGGCATATTTGTCATGGTAGGCGTCTCTCTTGGGAGCCGCTGCGCTCTATCCACTGCGTCACTGCGGCACCCTCGTGGTGGGCGTTTCTGTAAGGAGCCGTCTGCTCGAGGGTATGTCATGGTGGCGTGGCGTGCGTCTCTCTTGGGACACGCATGCCCTCCGAATGCAGGAGTGTGAAGTGCGCACTCTATCCACCATGCTACCGCGGAACCCCCATCGAAACGAAATGCCAGAGCATGACATTTAACATGTCATGTATCCATTGTATCGATGCGGCCCCCCGTAGCAATGGAACGCAAGAGTATGAAGATTTTCTATTTATATAAAATATGTGTTTTTTTTCTAAATTCCTTTGCTAACATCTGTTACCTTTCCTTAGAAATACTTTAAACATCATGCAGCAATCTCAATGCTGACAGTACGAGAGCTTCGTGTGATAAAATTAACTTATGCTGACTCTCTGTATGCTTTAAAATGCAAAAAAAAATTTAAAACATAATTAAAAAAAACTTTTAAAATCAATTTTTGAGTTTTGTGTGATGACATTCATTTACACACGACACTCTTTTTTTACTTTCTGAGTTGTTTGCTTTTCAACCAAAAACCTTTAAATCACAATTTAAATCAAAACTTTAAAACTTAAATTTTACAAACAATTTTTACCATCTTCGTGGGCCTAACGTTCGATGGTGAGACACGAAACATTGAACCTTATGTTGACTCTCTGAATGCTTTACAAAATAAACATTTCAATCAAAATTTTAAAAAAACTTTAAGTTAAATTTTTACAAACAATTTTTTTCACCGTATTCGTGGGCCACGTGTTCGGCGACGAGCGCCAGAGCTGGGATGCATATGTGAGGAATCTGGGAACTATCAATGGTGACCTTGACGGGCGTGTCATTTGGGAGTCACCTGATGCGTGAGAAACGAGAACAAACCATGACATTTTTTGGCGGAATTCGAGACATTTTTTTGGGTCAAACAGGAACTTTTCGGTAAAACGAGGCAATTTTTGGGGGAAAACGTCCTATTTTGAGCAAAAAACAGGTACAAATGACATTTTTTTGGGAACGACATGCTACGCCATGCTAGCTTTGGCTCCCCGCTCCCCGTTTCTAGCCAGGTGTTTTGGAACCGCTGTTTCATAGCTAGTGATGACTAATATGAGAGTGTACCTCTACAATGACGTTAAAACAGGTCATTATGCTGATACACTATTAAAATTGGAGATGTGCGGTTAAAAACAGATGCCGAGGGCTGTGTGTCACTAACGGGGGATTTTAGTAATTTGGTGCAGAGTGATACGGAACTGATTGCTAGCGTTTTCCCAGATCTACAAAGAAATATAAATGACGACCAGTGGCTATGCAAAAGAGCGATTATATCCCAAAAGAATGACATCGTTAGTGCTCTGTTCTGTGTTTATGATCAGTGTCTGTCTACTAACAAATACCGCGAAGCCGCGGGTAAAAGCTAGTAATAAATAAAACAATTGACCCAGAATATTATTTTTGTTAAACGAAAGACTTAGAACAGTTAATTTAATTATGAGAATGAAAGATATTTTCGTAAAATTTAATTATATGAATTTCTGAATTCACTTTCACGCAAACGTATTTCCTTCCTTTTCATGTCAGCAACATAAGAATGAAATTTTTCTTGGATACGTTATTTCCATATCTCGTTAAATTTCAGCGGAGAGGTTGGAGCGGCTCTTAACATCAGCGTCTTGAAGCTGATGAGGGTGAAGTGAGATAAGCATAGAGTCGCACCGGAATGCAAGGGTGGAACAAACGGGAGAACCCTGAGAAAAGCCGCCGTCCAGAGACATCGTCCGACATGATTCCCACTTTCGAAAATCCGGGAGTGACCCCGCCAAGAATCGAACCCGTTTCTTCTTGGTGAGAGGCGAGTGCTCCAGCCGCTGGGCCACCGCGGCCCCAGTTCAATTACAGTGTCGCTCCCTGACTGCTGCCACAAGCAGGGAGAAAGCAATGATGCACATACCGTACGTACAGTGGATTGTACACAACATGACATAGGCATCACCCTACAAAGGAGAAAGGCCCTAAGTATTTGTGACCATGGTCTATATTCATGTATTCCGGTATCTACACACTATATTACAGCAACATTTAGGGAGGTACGTAGTTTCCTGTACTTGATCTATATATATATATATATATATAAAAATGCAAAAGTGTGTTTGGATGTTTGTTTGTCCCTCTTTTACGTTGCAACGGAGTAACGGATCGACGTGGTTTTTTGCACAGAGATAGTTTGAGGACCGGGAAGTAACATAGGCTACTTTTTATCCCGACAAAATAACTTATTTAAATTTATTATTAAAATTCTTATTGGAAAATTAAAAAAGTACACAAACGGAATAGAAGTGCAACGTCAGCAATGTAACGTCGCAACCGAGTATCAGATCGAAGTAATTTCTTGCACAGAAATAGTCGGAGGGCTGAAAGGTGATATTGGCCACTTTTTATCGCGAGATAATATCTCTAAAAATTTACAAACCATAATAATAGTGAATCAAGTCGGAAAAAAGTTTGCCGCCAGCGCGCTGTCTTGCAATGCTCTGTCTAAACCGTTAAAAATGGAACAATATTATGTAGTAAAGAATTGTGTAGAATAAAAAGACAAAAATAAATAAATCCGCAGTAGCATATATCTATCTATAACAGAGAAATACTAATAAGTGTTTATACTAGATATAAAACTTTTCCCTCCTTCATTACCAAATTTACTGGGCGCATGTCTCTATTCGCCTGGAACGATTTCGGGAAACAATGGAAACCAAAATGAGAATTCCCGGACTGGGATTCGAACCCCGGTCTTCCCGAACGCGAATGTATTGGATTGCCCCTGCGCTACTTCGCTCAGGCCGTACCATGAAAGATCGGCGGTTGCGCTTCTGTACTGAAGTAAAAGTTGACATAGGCTACTTTTTATCCCGAAAAAATATCTCATTCCCTCAAAATTATTTTTTTTGTAGAATTAGCGCTTGGGGTACAATGCTGCGTCAATGCTCGATATATCGATAATTATAGATACGTTGATACTTATCGATATATCGATAAGTATCGATTAGGAAGATAACTTATCTATTGATATGTAACTGAAAACTATATCGGTCCTTGCTATATATAGCCTAACTAATAATAGTTAGGCTATATATAGCAAGGAAAGTGTGTTTGTTTGTTTGTCCTTCCACGTCACAACGGAGAAACGGATCGACGTTAATTTTTGCACAGAGATAGTTGGAGGCCTGGGAAGTGAAATAGGCTACTTTTTACCCCGAGAAAAATTATCATTCCCTTGGGGATATTCTTATTGGAAAATGAAAAATTACACAAACGCAATAACAATGCAACGTCACAACCTTGCAACAGATCGACGTAATTTCTTGCACAGAAATAGTTGGACGGCTGAAAGTTGAAATTGGCTACTCTATAAATCGCGAGAAAATATCTCAAAAAATTTACTTTCGCAAGTCAGTTCACCGTACGCAGACGTGGAGAGCAATGGTGGCCGTGAATGGAAGCGACGTGGGGGAGGGAGGGGAACCTTATTTAAAAAAACCTAAACAATAATTCCGTAGTCCATGCGAGCGAAGCCGTGGGCACAGCTAGTCTGTAATAATCGTAACTGCAACATGACATTCCGTAAATACAGAATGACATGCTGAAAAAACATGTTCCTCTTTGGATCTTATCTGGTGTGTTTCACCACTAGTGACAATAACGTTATCATATGAATATCACATTTTACTAACCCAAAAAAAAAAAAAAAAAAAAAAATGTAAATAAAATAATTGCGTTCGTCCAGTACATTACATCATCTTTAAGATTCACCAAAACATTCCCGTATTGACTAATTGTAACATTTGGCATATTATAGCTAATTTGGAATGAAAACGTTAATATTTATGTTACCAAGTATATGTAGGCGTGATTGTTATCTACTGATATGACTGAATAACGTTATCAGCCAACTCCAACACACACTGTTGCTTCAGAATTGCCCATTTTATGTATATGGTTCGATGAATAATGTTTTATGATCTGCAACATCACTGAAATTATGACATCTTTCCATTCTCGCGGAAACGGCCCAGAATGCAACGAAATATTCCAAGTATCTTTATTTTGGATCCTGAAAATGAAGTCATTCTATAAATAACATCATTGAAATAACATAAAAATTTCTGTTTTTGTGGCAATGGTATACACTGTAACGAAACATTCAAAATACATATGTATTGGGTTCGTCGAATTAAATTATTCTATAAATAAGAGCACTGAAATAACAAAATTCTTTCTGTTTTTGTGGAAACGGTAAATATTTTGACGAAACATTAAAAATAACTTTATATCGAATATGGCAAAAAGAGTTACCGAATCAGAAACTAACTGAAAATAACAAAATACTGTTTGTTTTTGCGGAAACGTTACAGATTGTAACGAAATCTTTTAAATACCATTCTATCTGGTCCATCAAAAAAAGTTATCAGATAAGTAACACACTAAAAGTAACAAAATACTTTAGATTTTTTCGGAAACTGTATACATTGTAAAGAAATGTTGGGAATAAAAATTCGTTGGCTCTGCCTATTAACGTTATTTAATAAGTAATATTATTGATATAACACAAATATATATTTTTTCGCAGTAACGTTATAAACTGTATCGCATATTAAAGAGTATTTGTCAATGTGTTACTATGACAAATAACGTTATTGACTTAGTTTTGATAACCTACATCAGGTGGATGACGTAACGGAAAAAAAGGCTTTACTACCACACATTTTGTTAAGTTATCCACCCCTGGTTATAAGGACATCCTCTAGAATTACAATGACCGCCATGGACCCCACGATTATACACGATTATACTGGAGTTCCATGTTTACGGGAACATCGTATCATATCTTCAAATTGCATTTGAGTTCAGTGTATATTTTTATTTCTACTTCAATATCGAACATGTATTATGATATACATTCGGGATGAGGCGAACAACAGAAGACAGTACACATATGATGAGTACACTACTATAGTAAGCAAAAAAAAAAAAAAAAATGTTCTCTGTCAACTCGATAACAAAAAAAGGTGGTAGCCACATAATGTATGTGTTATTATTATTTTTATTAACAGTAATATGTCTTAAATTTGACTTTGCAAGAATAATACAATCATTGATTGGATTTCTAAGTTCTATCAAAAAGAATATTTTTGAGTTGAAGTGGTTAAATTGCTTAATTTTTTTATTCTAACTACACTATTTTGAAAACAAATGCTTAAAGTGTCACTTAATAGTAGTGGAGTGCTTTTAAGAGTTTATCAATTAGGATTAGTGACAATAAATTAATTACTTCCTGCAGGTGTAATAAAAGTACGAACAGTCAAACATTAATAATCTTCGAGGACCAATAAAATTATAATGTCTACTTACAAATATTTTATTTAATTTGAAATAGATGATCGGCTATTAAAGCTTTATAAACGTCTTCATAGATATGGACGTAAAATCCGTGGAGGTATGTCAACTGAAAGCTTTGTTTCAAGATAGGCCTCCACTGGAAGAGTATACTCTCTACATCCTTGCACCTCAGGATGCATGGCTGGTAAAGTAAAGGCCTCGGCTTTGGATTATCGCGAGCCGCAGGTTCAGGATTCGGTGTTGCCCTGTCTCCTGTCGAACTGCGGAAGGCAACAGCAGACTAACGCAGCATCACATAGCCGTGTTCGCCTTGCACCCCCAAACCGGTCTTCGGGCGGCAAACCCATCCTCACGACCACAACCATCATCATCATTTCTGTCCTACCGTTCCCTAACTTAACGCTTTGAGCAGTGAGAACGCAGGATTGCGTCTCTCCTTAATTTAACAGAGTTATGCGGAGTTTGCCGTAACATTACGACGTCCGCATTCTTGAAGACACGACCGAACAAATATTAGGCCTACTTCGTCAGCAATTTTCATAAGGTTTTCTGAAACGTAATATCACGTCAGCTAAACTCAAAGCGAAAATTACTCAAATGATCAGGCTGGATTGCATATTATTTATTCTACGTAGGAAATAACATTTGGCTGGGACACTTATCTCGGCATTATATCGGCAGAGATCCGGCCGGTAAAGTACGTTGTTCAGTACAGTAAGTGTTTCCAATATTGGATGAACCAATAACACAGATGTAAATGGGAGTACAGAGACTAACTGAACTGATGGTAATAGAGTAATGAATATAGGAGGCTCAATTCTAGCTTGGGTTAGCTGTCAGTAAATCTGTTACGGCACTCAAGTAATAAACATCCCTGTAACAACTTTGTCATATTGTAATTGAAGTGTTAAAGCAAAATAATAAAAAAACATACTTTTCAGAAATAATTAACACTCTTTATTACACAAACTCATGAGTAAAATGTCATTATGTTATATTAAAATCTTTGTTAATACACGCCCTCGAGTGTTTCCCGTTTAATGACATATTATTGAAAATACAGGGGTTAATTGAATTAATTACATTATCTCTAGAGGTATATTTTGGATACATTTTATCGGAATCTTCTGAAAATATCACAGAAATACTCGGCGATGGACGTCGATCACCACCTCAATTGTCAAGAAGAAATTTCAACCAGCTTTGGTTCACTGAACAGCTCACACTTGATAGCTGGTCGTCTGTTTGCCAGTAAGGACTCACGACACGAACTACATTAAACAGATTCATAAAGCAGTCTCGGCCTGGTGGCGGATATCAGTGCTATCTACTACTGTGTCCTTCATTGGCGAAAAGTAATTACCGCGAGATGCCCTAACCTTCAGTGGTCGGCTGCCCTCTCCGAGGTCACAGGTACACCTATCGTTCCGACCAGCCAGAACAATGACTATGACGATGATGGAGCAGCGGGAGAATGAAGGTGAAAGAGACGGGAGTACCACGATAAAACCACACTCACTACACCACACTCCCCGCACGACAGTGCCGTAGCGCAATATTTGGACATGGGTACGCCCAGTGGCGCAGGTCCTTGCCCAAGCTGGTAAAACTGTGTTCCACATTTTTTCACACGAGAAAAATTGTGAAATTTTATGGTAAACGAGCTTCCTAATTAAAGGCTGTTCGCGATAAAGTGAGCATTTTTGAAATCAACGTTGGAAAAAAGTCACTGCACCTACCTGCATATATTTTAACGGATGCACTGAGTGGCATACGCCCAGTAAAGTTGGTAACGATGGAGGGAAAGTAGTTCATAACTTAACGTTGAATGAAAAGTGTAAGGTAAACATCAGCGATAACTTAAATTATTTCTTTCGCATTATGTTTTTTTTGACGCGTCTAAGTATAACAATTATCAGACTTGTAAAGTATTTACTTTTCTAATAGTTTCACTTTGCCGACACATGAATAAAATGATGAGGCCCATGTCAGTTAATTTTACATAAGGCGAAATAATGCACAACGTGCATACAAGTAGATCTTAAGCAGGGCTTTCAAAAGTGCTCATTTTACCGTAAACTGCCTCTAAGCATTTTTACGTATTAATTAGAGGCTAAAAAAGCGAGGAGGCATGTGGGTTGTTTACACGATACTATTGCAAATACTTGTTGCGACATTATGTTATGAGGAAACTAGCACAGACAGCAGACACAGAGGTGCCGCATACCCTACCTCGCGTTCAAGTGGAGAGGAAGGCGATGCGATGTGTCGTCGTTGCCTGGCTTCACGCTGGCGTCCTGCGTATCTGAGCAGGTTGTCTACCTCGCACCTCGCTCTGCGCCGCGCGAACCGACCGCCGGGGAGGTTGTATGGTATCGGGAGGGGCTCGATGAATAGCAAGGAGAAAATGTCCGCTGCTCGCGTTCTGCGTTCAACAAAATGTTCACACACGGGGTGTAACTTAAAAATGTAAATACATAAAGTTTTGTAATAACATTTTTTACGTGGAACGCCAGCTGCCTGGACGTCTGAGTACGCTAAGCCACTGCCACATCTCGCCTGCCAGGGTGTGGGATCGAACCGGAGCGGAGTACCCTTCCACGGAATGCGCTTATTATGTGCTGAAAGTTTTTATTTCCTTTTAAGCAATTTTTCCTGTTCTGTGCTTCACAAAATATTTGCCTGTTTTAATCAGTTTTTACTTAGTAATGTCGACATTCTCTGGTGCACCCCTAAACTAATATTGTTGTAAGTGGAGTGCTATTAGTGGCTTCCCCCAAAGACGCTGCACAAATAGCGCAATGTTCCCAGCGCCGGGCGATAAAAGAGAAAGAAAAGCGTTCGGTAAACGCAAGGAGGAAAGATTACAAAAGGAAGACGGGAGAAAAGGGGAGCGAGGTTTGTTAATGGCTAGGGGAAGATAAGCCAGATGCCGAGAGTAAAACAGCCGTGAAGACTGTCGGTCGGCGTTCGATCTCCTTGCCGCCGGGGGATGCCGGCAGATAAACGAGGGGCCTGTAAAACCGCGCGTTCCTCCGTGCCTCTGCCTTCCGACTTGAGGGTCCGCGCGCCAGAAAAAAAAAAAAAAAAAAAAAAAACTCTAGCTTCGCGTAGCACGCGCTTGGCTTCTCGTCTCTCCAATTTCTTGGGCACTTTTAAAAACCCACGGCCCATTAATGATCGCTAAACTCGCTTATGGCATCGTGAACAACCTTATGAGTCGGTGTGGAATATAATAAATAATAGCAGTACGAAATGCTTCACTACAGGAAAGCATTTAATTTAATTAATGTTTATAAATTACCGACGCCAAAAACCCATTTAATTTTCGGCGGCGAAAAAAAAACCTTACGAAAAATGTTTAAAAAGATGAACGAGTGTCAATATTTGTATTTATGTGTAAATGTGTATAAATTGTTATATGGGTATAGGTCTTCAGCACTTCATTCCCTTACAGTATCCTGCTATTGTCTATTCGCGGTATCTTCACACTTTTGGAATCAAATATTTCAAAAATAATCCCGAGTAAGACGTTTTTTTTGTTTCGTAAATATGTCATGTATCACAAGCGTTTTATAATTATCTTACCTTAAAAGTACAGACTTTTTGGTTAAATTGAAATTGTACTTACATTTTACTAAAAAACTATAATTATTCATTTATAATTAATATGAACGGAACAGGGAGAAAATAGGTATGTTGATAATGCTTGGTAAGAAATAGGGCGTGAAACGTCTCTAATAATAATCTTAACTGTTTAGTAATTTTTTTACTTCACTTTTTAAGTGAGAAAATACGAATAGAAGCCAAGCAATTCAAATTTGGCACAACAGGAATTTATTGTAATATACACTCTAAAATCCGAATCAGTGATATCAATAAGTGAAAAATCTTTCACTGAAAGTCAGTTGATAAGCTACTACTGACTAGCGAATCAAGAAAATTAACTGGGAACAAGTGATTTATAGCAGTGCCATTCTTGACATTCGGTTGGAATTCACAAATAAATCAGTCAAATCCAACCACTATTTTAATTAGTTATCTGGCGCTGATTTTCTATTGCTCAATTCTCACTGTTTTCACTGATTTAGCTCAATTCTCACTAATTCAAGTTTAAAGTGTAAACATTTAAATTTATTATACAAAAAGCCACAAATACTCTTAGATCTAAGATGGATGGGGTACAGACATCTTAATATTATGGCAGGAGTGTATAAATATCAGTCAGTAGGACGCTATGTACAGCAAAGGCACAAGCGCTTCACAATCGTACACGGTTTTACTGCCATGTCTATAGAAAGAGTTGTGTGCGTTCAAAAGGGAGATAATTTTAATGGCCCATAAATTTGGAAATTTCGTCAGAGACACATCTCAGTAGTTAAACGAGCCTCGGTCCACTGTCGGCGATGTTAACTGTAAAGTGGAAACCCCACGGAAGCACTGATCCCGAGAATCGGTCTGATAGGCTCAAAAACCTAACTAATCGGAACCAGCAATCTCTGAGACATACTGTGAAAACCATTAATCAGAGAGAAAAATCATCAATTGCAGAGGACTCTCGTCGCTTCTCAAGTACAGAGATCGGTGATATGGCATCGTCGGGAGGTAAAAACATTTGGTTTTCATAGTCGTTCCATTGCGAGAAAGCCACTGATCACACCCATTAATGTACGACGTCGTTTGGGGTGGTGCAAATAACACCGCCATTAGGCTGTGGAGCAGCAGAAGGTCTTACGGAGTGGCGATTCACTGGACATAACCTAGCACTTGGATGGTTGGATGTGGAACTGACGGATGCCTGACAAATGGTAATTACCCGATTGTATTTACCCGACAGTGAAATATGGTGGCAGCAGTGTAATGGTCTGTAACGGTTTATCTTTGTTAGGCACTGGGCCACTAATTGTACCCGATGGATCGATAAATTCTAGAATGTACCAATGGATTGTGTATAATAACTTGCTTCCAACACAGTGGCAAAAGTTTTTAAATGTGCCCTTTTATATATCAGCACGATCATTCTCCTGTCCACAAAGCAAGGTTAAAATTATTTTCTACATTTTTAAAAACACATTATTTTCTTCGTAGTGGCATGAGAAAATTGTTTGAACACGTATGGCAATGGAAGAATGTTTCTTGGAAATATGCTATGCGATTCGCCCATATTTCTGTTATAACTTTCAAGATAAAATTTAAAGTAAAATTAGTTAATAGTTAGACCCTTAGTGTAGGCCAACCAAATGTCGGATCCAAAAGAACTTGCTACATGCCACTTTTATACCTTCAATAAGTACTTTAGCTGAAATAAATCTTTGTGTTAAAATAACGTTTATAAATTTGTGAAAATAAAAAATATTGAAAGTTAAATATTATATTTACACTACAAAAACATATGATAAATGCTATTTTCCATTATCATATAATATTTAAGTATTTTTTTATAAATTTAATATTGATATTGTTACGTGCTTACTGCTCTGCATCGCTTACCTTGCCCCGCGGCGTACCGTGCTTCTCGAGCGAGCGAAGCAGTGTTTCAACGGAAAAACGATAACCTGAGGAATGCGCGGAAATTTACAAAGGAGTGCCGCTGCCACGATAAGTCTATCGGGACTCGTGCTGTCTTCTGTCATTGAGGGGATTGAATGTCTGGGGTTATTGTTGCAAGAATGTTCTGGTCATTGTCCCCTCCTCTCTAAGTATGTCTCGGGGTGCGGGTATCCTTGTGGAACGGGGCAGCTAGACTACGTAAGCTGCGACGGACCTCCGAGCAGACAGACTAGAGCTTGGAGTGTTGTACGGCCTTAAGAGGCAGGTGTGCGAAGCCAGCGAAGCGACAAGTGACGACGAGAGTGACCAGCGGTAGTGAAGTCTGCAGACCGCGAGCGTCTGTGCAGCGGGTAGTGAGACTGACGGGCGGGATACGTCGAGTGACAGACATTTACAATTATGGCAATAGACAGTTGGATTGAATGGGTGTAAATAACGCGTGTGAATTAAATTATGGTAACCGTGTGTTAATGACTTAAATAAGAATTGAGATTGAAATCAAATATTGGGCTCACTGAGAAGAACAACAGTTATTAATAGAGATAGGTAATCTAATGTTGCAAATTATAGCTGTGTGTAATTTAATAGCGTTATAAATTATTTTAAAATTACGGCTCTCTGGCGTCTTGTAACAATATCATGTCACGAACCTACAAAATATCCACAAAACCTAGACAAAATATTTCGGTTCCTGAACAGTTTTCTGACTTGAACCAAACGGAGCATCTTTAAAATAAGCACGATAGCCGTTTGCTACAGGAATTCTGAAGACAAGTTAGGTAGCTGCGTGCCAGAACGAAACGGAGAACCGACCCCAAAGGATCGATACTGGAATAACAGAAGAAGGAAATTCAACTACTTATTACGTACACAGCTGGCGCCTTTCGAACCAAAAGTACTGAGTGTCTGGTGTTATTAATAAGAGGCGATACATTCTACGTCATGACTATGTCGTTATGGCGAAGTTAATATTTTAGGTAAAGATTTTTCCCTTCAATTACAGGTAGCCATTGCAATGTTTACTATCGTGGTGGTATTTATAATATGCGTCTTAGATATCTCTCAAAACATATGCACCGCATTAGCTTAAAAGAAATCTTAGAAAAGTATGTGGTAATACTAAGATATGATAATTATTTCTCCTCATCGGAACTGTAACCAGCCTCTTAAAGTGACAAGACTGCTGCCTGACTCCATGAAATTTCCACGAAGTCAATTGGCCTTCCCACCACTAGCGTCCTTGGATCCGCAGAGAGACAGATGGCGCTGTCTTGTCTCCATCCTGTGTGCCCTTTTCTCCGCCCTTACGCGAGCCTTTCGCGAGGGAAGATTACGCTCATCCGCGCTCATTAGTAGTTATTACTTTTAATATATTTTATACGTTGCCGTAGCTGAAAATGAGCGTAGTTACTTAAATCTACTATTCAATATAATTTAAAAAATCTTACGTCGGTATTTATTTATATGAATGTTTGCTCGTAATATGTCATCACACAAATAAAATCTGGAAATAATTATAATCAATTGATGAATGTCAGCTATATGAAGATACAAAATATATCCCTTTGCAAGTTAAGTTTACAAGCCCGTGTATTATTTTGAACTTGTTTATGCGCAACCAAGAGTTCACAACAAAACAGTAAAACTGTTATTGTACGACTGTAAATATTTAAAATGGCAGAAAATTGAAGATAAAATATATAGTTCATTCACCACTACTTCCAACTTTTCTGAAGCCTTGCTTGAGTTCTACTTCCAGAATATTCCTCTGCCTCATTTAAACAAAATTTAACCAAGTGTAGAAATTTATACCAAAGGGACAACGCACTCCATTCGTGCGCACTCAGTAATATAATATTTTCCATAAGAACTATTTATTATTTGGAATTACCAACACACGTATTTTCTCACTGTTTTTATTCATATTAAATATAAACGCAATATTGTAATTTATAGATAAAATGTAAATAACAGAACGATTTAACCAAAAATAAGATACTTTTAAGTTAATAGAAGTATAAAACATCTGTGGCACATAAAATATTTAGGAAACAACCAAATACGTCATAAATGGGGTGATCTTTCAAATATTTGATTCAAAAAGTGTGAAATAACCGCGAATAGACCATAAAGCTCATTTTGCGATCTTTGTGAGACTTGCAGAGTGGCCGGAATAATTGTTATTCGGAGTGAAATAAATAACGATAGGTATGCAATGCGGTGAGCAGGACACGTCGTGAAAACAGCTTGTTTTCAGCACGCATTGTTTATTCCGATCAGTGAGTGAAAGACATGACATTCCTTTATACTAGCTGTTATTAATTATATTTTGTACATAATTTAAATACACATTTTCAGTTTTACTTTGTCATGGCTACACTTGTAGATTTAGTGAAGCACCTTTTCATCTGATTTTTAAAAATGATTTCAGTCACAACTAAAACATTAATTCCTAATAAAGTAATCTGGAAAGGTTGAGTCACAACCCAATGAAAGCATTTAAACCATTTAAATATAACAAACTGAAATTTTCAAAAAATACAGAGGGACACGATGGGTTGACTAAAATTATTGGCTGAAAAGGCATAATTTCATTCTTATCACCCATAGTGGCACTTATTTAACAGCTTGGCATGCTATAAGTAAATTAAATTACACGTTTCAGATTATTTTAGGCGAATCACAAGTTTTAGGATGTCAACTTAATATGAATCAATGAAATTTAATTAAAAAAGGGATAGTTAGATTATTTTATTGGTAGGTATAAAATATTTCTCCTGATGTCAGCGTGTTGCAACATCCACGTATGCATGGAAGTCATGTTGAAATCGAAGGTTTTCAGGAAGGACAGCAGATCGATACACAAAAATAGAAATATTCTCGTGACTGAAAAGTATCTGTACCTCGTTAAGAAGATATGTGCTTTAAAACATTTAAAACAAAATTGTATGGCAAATAGGACCGCGGTATTAATAACAATTTGAGAATTCACGAGTTTCGATAGTTTATCATCGTAACACAGCGAGCGCTCGTATTCGAGATCAGAGCATCGTACATAAGACACTAAGAGAGCGACCACAACACCGGCACACACAAGCTGAGCAGTGTATTGCATTTCATATCACTTAATTTAGTTTTATGATATATTCAGTAAGGCGATTTACTGGTTTTAGACTGGTTTGCGGAAACACTTCAACGTGACAGATATGGAATTTACAATTTGTTTAGGATGAAGCGACTTTTCCATTATGTATTACTTTAACATTTCAGAGCAAAATATACCTTTACAAGCAATAAATAACATATATATTTCTTTGGGTAGAATGTCTTGAAAATAATTATACCACTCTTTTAAAATTTAATTCCTTGCCCGCAAGACCTGTTGACGACTAGACATCGGTCGGAAAATCATGTGAACGCTACACACCATAACAATTTTTTTGTATTTCACAAAAAAAATCATTGGAAACCCAGTGGTCAAGAAAATCCTTTGTAAAACAACCAATGTTTTCTTGTAAAATCTGCAAAAGATTTATTTGTAATATCACAAATGATAGCATTTTATGTACACATTAATAACAGCGAAAAACTAAAAAAATATACACAGAGGACAAAAGTCATGGGATAGCAATATGCAAATATACAGATGGCAGTAGTATCGCGAACAAAATGTATACATAGGCAGTATATTGTTTGGGCTTTCATTTGTAGTCAAGTGATTCATGTGAAAAGGTTTCTGGCGTGATTATGGCCGCACGACGGGAATTAACAGACTTTGAACGCGGAATGGTAGTTGGAGCTAGACGCATGGGACATTCCATTTCGGAAATGGTTAGGGAATTCAACATTCCGAGATCCACAGTGTCAAGAGTGTGCCGAGAATACCTAATTTCAGGCATAACCTCCCACCATGGACAACGCAGTGGCCGACCGCCTGCACTTAATGACCGAGACCAACGACGTGTGCGCAGAATGGTCAGTGTTAACAGACAAGCAACACTGCGTGAAATAACCGCAGGAATCAATGTAGGCCGTATGACGGACGTGTCCGTTAGGACAGTGCGGCGAACTTTGGCTGTACTGGGCTATGCCAGCAGAAGACCGACTCGAGTGCCTTTACTAACAGCACGACATCGCCTGCAGCGCCTCTCCTGGGCTCGTGACCATATCGGTTGGACCCTAGACGACTGGAAAACCGTGGCTTGGTCAGATGAGTCCCGATTTCAGTTGGTAAGAGCTGATGGTAGGGTTCGAGTGTGGCGCAGACCCCACGAATCCATGGACCCAAGTTGTCAACAAGGAACTGTGCAAGCTGGTGGTGGCTCCATAATGGTGTGGGCTGTTTTTACATGGAATGGACTGGGTCCTCTGGTCCAACTGAACTGATCATTGACTGGAAAGGGTTATGTTCAGCTACTTGGAGACCACTTACAGCCATTCATGGACTACATGTACCCAAACAACGGTGGAATTTTTATGGATGACAATGTGCCGTGTCACCGGGCCACAACTGTTCGCGATTGGTTTGAAGAACATTGTGGACAATTCCAGCGAATGATTTGGCCACCAAAATTGCCCGAGTTGAATCCCACCGAACATTTATGGGACATAATCGAGAAGTCAGTTCGTGAACATACTCCTGCACCGGCAACACTTTCGCAATTATGGACGTCTATAGAGGCATTACTTAATATTTCTGCCGGGGACTTCCAACGACTTGTTGAGTCCATGCCACGCCGAGTTGCTGCGTTTCGCCGGGCAAAAGGAGGTCCGACACGATATTAGGAGGTATCCCATGACT